>JAPPVO010000016.1:158723384-158809214 GCA_030407325.1 Camellia japonica
AGCAGTAGGTTCCCTATGGCATAGTGAATGCGGTTTTCACTCTATCCTCAGCCGCCATCAGAATCTAGTTATGCCTGGAAAATCCATCCATGAAGGAGAGCAATGCATGGCCTGTGGTGAAGTCTACCAACTCATCAATATGTGGCAGGGGAAAATCATCCTTTAGACTAGCCTTATTCAAATCCCTGAAGTCGACACAGACTTGGATTCTGCCATCCTTCTTTGGGACTGGAACACTATTGGCCAACCACGTTGTATACTCAGACACGAGCAAGAACCTTGCCTCAATCTGTTTGGTGACCTCCTCCTTAATCTTCAAAACCCAATTTGGACGTATTATCTATAACTTTTGCTTGACGGATCGGGCCTCGGGGTCGAGAGGGATCCAATGCTGTACAATGTCAGGATCGATTCTAGGCATGTCTTCGTAGGACCAGGCGAAAACATCTTTGCAATCTTTTAATAAAGCGACTAAATGCTTGCACTCCTCCGAAGACAATGTGGACCCGATCTGGACCAGACGCGGATCCTTCTCAGTACCCACATTAAAAGCAATGATTTCATCAGCAAGGGGTTTGGCAAACCTCTCATCCTCTCAATTAATCAAAATTTTCAAAACTAGAAGAATTTCTTCCTCTTTGTTTTCATTAAAATTTTGAAAATCTTGATCAATGCAATAAACAAGCGGCACAGAGAAATACTCAGAATCTGCAGTTGCATTCTCATTCATAAAGTCCAGCTCATCCAGCTCTTCGGTTACAACTGACTCATAAGGGAAAGAAAAAGATGACCTGGACAAGGCCTTGGCATCCGGGTTATCACCCCGAGGAATACGGGACTCAGACTCAGAAGAACCGAAATCTAATTTTGACTCGACAGACTCTGTGGAATCAGATTTTGGCTCATTACCCGACTCAGAACTAGAAAGGTAGCCCTCCTCCAGTTGCCAAATGAGAGATGGTACGTCAGATGCATCTAAAATGCTACTAGGTGGGTTCACACCTGGTTGGTCCCCAATCATGGAGATGGTTAGGTTATCCCCCAAGCTCAATGAGTCGACTGGAGGATCTGAAAGGAGACATGCCAGTGCTGCCCCTACTCCAAGCTCGCCGCTGTCTGAGTCACTTTCTATACTCCGTTCGGCTTTAGCAATTGGCTTAGCCTTTTCCTCGGCATCATTGTCTTGTAGCTGCAAGTCAAAGAAAATTTCAAAGCTGGGAACACGCTACTTCTCAGAATTCATCCAGGGCTCAAGAAAACCACAAAATGGGAAGTCTCTCCCTTCCCGAACAAAATGGCCGTTCAGTGTTCCCCGAACTGGCCTGTGAACAAGTTCATAGCACTTCTCGGTCTACTTGGCTCTAGCTCTGCCTGCCATCTCTTCTCTCTTCCCGACTCAATCCTCTTTGGTGGGCGTATAGCCAAGACCAAAGGCATGTGGATTATGTGACACATCGGCCAATGCTGTGATGCCCTTGCGGCCACTTCTTTCTAGTCCCATTCCTAGAACATGTTAGAGCTTGTTCATGAAATAGATTGATTGGGCATTGACATACAAGGCCTCATCAACTGCCAAGATGTTCTGCACCACCTGGGCCTCAGCCAGTGTAAATCATGAAAGGAATACATCCTCCTTACCATGAACAATTTCTTGCACAAGTGTAGTTACCTCTAGCGGAGGATGGATAGATGAATTCCCAAAGACGATCGCCACTCCCTTCCCGTGAGGGCATTTAAGCATTTGATGGAGGGTAGAAGGGACTGCTTTCACAAGGTGCAGCTAAGGCCTCCCTAGCAGCAGATTGAAAGTGGCCAGTACATCCAGGACATGGAGCTTAATATCTTGTTAAGCTGGGCCACTTGAACTCTGATCTGTACCGTGCCCATAACCTCTCTACTCGTGTTGTCATACGCCCGAATCACCTGGGCTATAGGCATGAAATCTGTTGGTTTTAGGCCAATGGCATAGGCTATGCGTGACGGACAGACATTGATAGTTGACTCGGTGTCGACCAATACCACTGGCACCCACTTTTCTCTGCACTTCATTGATATGTACAGAGGTTTGTTATGTATTGAGCCTTCCGGTGGCAGTTCTTTGTCTGAGAAGGTTAGAGTTGGCACGACGCCTCCTAGGAAGACCAACCCCACAAATTGTTTAGGAGTCGTATCAATGGATAATTTGGCCTTGTCCATCGTTGATAGTACAGCCTATTGATTCACCCGAGAAACCATGAGCAGACCCCAAATTAAAATATCATCTTGGATTTTTTTAGTTGCTTCAGCACCGCCTCTTCTTCCAACAACTTTTCTTTCTATTTTCCAAACTCTTTATCTTTCCCAGAGGCTTTAGCTTGGTCCAAGTGCAGCGGCTTGAAATACCGCCCATTTCTCATCATGTGGTCAATCTCTTCAGTGTAACAGGTATTGTCTGGCAGGTCTTCACCCCAATATTCATCGGTGTGAGCCATAAGTAGATCATCATCCTTCCACTATGTACCTCCGATAGCCGACAAACTGTCACGACCCAAACCCGCCCCCGTGGGTTAAGGACGTAACCGGCCAGCAATCATGAGATAACCTACGGCCTCAAACCAAACCAAACATATTTTAACAGAGTTAATGGGGGCCAAACGGAAGCAATTTAAAACTTTGTCCATAGAGCTGTGCTTACATGGCACGTCATGACAAACCATACTGATACATGTTAATAACTCACTTCAAAATATATACTGACACAAAGCTCCGTACATACAGGATCATAATAGTCTAAGTCACCCCGTCAAAACTGTATACAACAGATACAAAGTCTTCGCCAACATGACAGAATATAAATACAAAACAGGAGGGCGAAGACGAGTCTCGTACGTGAGATGCAGGGGCTGACTCTCAAAGACTTGGTTGTTCCACACTGGCTTCACAGGGGCTGGGTCTGGACCTCTCATAGCTCACCTACAAACACACGAATAAGCGTGAGCGAAAGCCCAGTGAATAATATCAAATAAGAAGATACAACAATATGTAGAACAACATATTCCAAACGGCCTTGGGCGCAATTCATATTTCTAATTAACATATATATACACATGTAAGTCAAGTGACTGTGGTTCTAAACATACGGGCCTTTTGGCCTCTTTATCTTCCATTTATGTCAAAACGGCCTCTGGCCCACTCATTCGTTTTTGTCAAAACGGCCTTTGGCCCAATCACACTTTCGTGTCGAAGCGGCGCTTAGGCCCAAATACACTTTCGTGTCAAAACGGCGCTTAGGCCCAAATACACTTTCGTGTCAAACGGCTCTTAGGCCCAAATACACTTTCGTGTCAAAACGTCCTTCGGCCCACATTTTATCAATCGGCCTTCGGCCCACATTTATATCAATCGGCCTTCGGCCCATATTTATATCAATCGGCCTTCGGCCCACATTTTATCAATCGGCCTTCGGCCCATATTTATATCAATCGGCCTTCGGCTCACATTTTATCAATCGGCCTTCGGCCCATATTTATCTCAATCGGCCTTCGGCCCACATTTTATCAATCGGCCTTCGGTCCATATTTATCTCAATCGGACTTCGGCCCACATTTTATCAATCGGCCTTCGGCCCACATTTATATCAAACGGCCTTCGGCCCATATTTATATCAATCGGGCTCATAGGCCTTTATATCAAACTTATCCACCATTCAGATTAATGAACTTTACAAAACTGGCACATAGGCCCTTATATCAAACTTGTCCACCATTCAGATTAATGAACTTTACAAAACTGGCACATAGGCCCTTATATCAAACTTGTCCACCATTCAGATTAATGAACTTTAGAAAACTTACATAAGAGTAAGCAAATGGGACAATAACATAATTTAGATATTACTCACAGTGGTCGGCATGTGGATTTGCCCTGGAGCTTGACCCTACATATCACATAACACATATGGGTCACAAATAGTTCAATCCGTTTTTTAATTCACATATTCCTCTTTAGGCTTTATTCTTATCTCTCTAATTCAATCACAATGCTCAATGCATGCCTAAGAGTGTTTAGAAGTGAAAGGGAACGGAAAACAGAACACACAATGCATTTTCAAAATTTCAGAAAATAGGGTCCCCGCTCGAGCGTGGACTTCCCCGCTTGAGCGGACCCTTAAGGCCTGCAAAAGTACTAGTTGCATGAAAAATAAGCTCGAGCGTGGAATAGGGCGCTCGAGCGGAATGCTTGTCTAAGTGGCTCCCCCGCTCGAGCGTGGACTCACCCGCTCGAGCGGACACCAAGTCTGCAAAAAGTATTGGGAGCACGTTTTTCCCGCTCGAGCGGCAGTTCCCCGGCTCGAGCGGACGTCAAAATTCTGGAAATCCCAGATTTGTTCTTGAGCTTCAATTTCGACATTCAACCAATTTTTCTTGCATACTATGGCTCCAATCTCACATATATTTGTACTAACATGGTACTAACACTAGAATACATCAACATGGAGCTTAATTTCATGAATCAAACACATGCATGGCTCATTTTCCACCAAACTCATTACCAACATAACAATGTCATGCATTCAACCTTATAATTGGTACATGCATGTGATGATTCTCAACTTAGATAATACAATTGGTGATTACATCATGAGCTTTAACCAAAACTCTACATGAACCATGTATTTCAAGCTCAAACATGCAAATTTAAGACAATTTCTTACATGCATGCACAATTTAGCCTTCAATTCAACAAAACCAATTCAATTTCATCATACTCAATTAAATTCATGTTCTTGATCATCAATCAACTCTAAATTTACAAGATTACTCACCAAGGAGCTTTAATCTCCACAATCTATGGTTGATTCTTGAGTGTGCCTTCAAGATCACCAAGCTTTGAGGCCAAACTTCAATTTTTCTTCACCCTCTCTCCCTCTAGCCGACTCTTCCCTCTTCTTAGTGTTTATGACTAGCCAAAATAAAGCCAAGGGAGAGAAATTGGGTGTGTAGTGCTCTAACGACCCGAATTTTAAATTGATGTATAGTGGTGCCTATCACCTTAAAATTTGTGTGGTTGTCGGACTCTTGATATTGATGGGTTAGTAAGTGAACTTTAAATATTATAATTGAGGACCCTTGGATAATGTTTGGAACCTTGATTGAAGCCTTAATAAGATATATAGATAAGATTAGATAAAAAGTCCCAAATTTGAGTTTGAATTTTTGACCAGCCGTCACTCTTTTGCCCTTTTCTTTTTCCACAATTTGAATTTGGATGTGAGGTTAGAACCATTGGAAAGCTTATCTCCGGGGCTTCAATTTGCCCACAAGAATGACCTAAAACGGAGTCCGGATAAGAGAGTTACGCCTGTTCAAAGTTTTGGAATCTGTGATGAAAGCAGGTACGCTCGAGCGTGGGAAGTGACGCTCGAGCGGGGGACGCAAATTCAGCAAGTTTAAATCGCATTTCTGGATCACTTTTGGCATTTTTCATCTCCTTCCTCCTTCCTCTCCTTCTAGGTCCGAAACCCTAGCCCCCAAAACCTTGATTTCCCTTACTTTGATCAACAATCCACCATGGTTCTTGCATCAAGGATGGAGAACAAGAAAGGATCAACATTCTTAACCGATTGGAACTTGGATTTGCGAAGGATTCTCATTAAAGCTCCGTCCCTTTGCTTGTTTCTTGAGGTAGGGTCCTAGTTCTCCTTCATGCTTCCATTGATAGATAGATTTGTGATACTTTTGAGTATATAAATGTAAAACCCATATTTGTTTTGAACATCTAGTGTAGTGTTGATTATGAGAATTGGGGGTTTAGAGTTGGAGATGTTGGAAGTTAAATTGGTGGGTTAAAATGATGGATTGTGAATCCTAGATGTATAATCATTGGGAAAATTGGAATAAAAAGTAATGGGTTAATAAGTTAGAATTTTTCTTGAAATTTCATTCTCAAACATTTCCAAATTCTAATTAAACTTGAACACATATAATTCAATACCTCAATTTCATTATTCTACTTTCAATTTGGGCCAATTCATTGGTTATCATCATTAATCAACCTAGGGTTTCAAGAAAATATTGAATGAAGTAAGGTGTAATTGGAAGTTGTTAATGTTGGGTGGATATGTATGGCGCTCTCATGCTTTGTTATGAACTAGGGGTTGTTAAGAATTGGTGAACATACGGTTGTTGCTATTCTTGATAATACTTCCGCTCAAGCCCCATATGTTATATATAACAGGTTAAGGGTCCGTTTCTGAATAGGTCATGCCCAAAACTTTTAGGGGCGAGTTTTGGGTCGTGACAAGTGCTCATGTTAAAGGCCCCTTCTAATAATATTATTTTAATATCAAACAATAGAGCACTAACTCGCTAATTTAATCAATTTAATTTGACCCGGATCAATTTCCAATTAAATTTCACCGTAGGCTCTAAAAATTATGCCAACCACAATGGCGCAATCAATTTCGGGTTCTGTGGCCGATAAGGCCTTCAATTTAATTTCCGAAGCGGAAAAATCAAACAGATATTCCTACGGTGAACAGATAGAAATTCAAAACCACATATTTTCACATAATGGTGCACAAAATCATATCAAAACACATAATCACATTCGTATTAAGGACCAATTAGCATATTACGGAACAGGGGTATCACACAAACAGTTGTCCGGCTCCGTTTTGATCATTCTCTCATCACAAGTATTCTCTGCAAGGAGTTGAGCTGTTCCAGTTTTCCAGTCGTTTACACTCCTTTCTTGTTCAAGCTGCTTCAGTGCCGCTTCTTGCTTTGTATCCACGGTACTGATAATGCCCAGTTCCTGAGCTGATTCATTCATGTCGGTGTTCTCTGGCAGTTTCCCTTTTTCCTTCGCCATTCCGGCCACTATAGCTATTCTTGCGTCATTTTCCTCTGGCTGTGTTTCAGTTCCTTCCTCCTGGTTAGGTTCATCACTCAACCACCCTGAGTTGTCTGTTGACCCATTCAAATCAAACCAGTCAATCTGTACGTCCCCCTAACCTTGTTCATCGAAGAACTATAGATTGTCTAAGTCCTCCTCTAGCTCCGCCAGATCATCCAAACCTTGGCTTGGGCCTTCATTCTGAACCACATTGACCTCCACTGCTGTTGGCAATACCACTTCAAGTTTGACTTGATCAACTGGTACAATGTAGTGGCACGAATCATACTCCCCCTCAGTCATACCCTTAAAGTGTTTAGGTAGCAGACTCACTCTCTCCTCTAAGGCCAACCTCCCTTCTTCGGCGACTGTCACCACCACGGGTTTAGACGTGTCCATCATGCACAAGTCTGTGCTTTCAGGGATGAACATCATCGGTCTAGGTAGATAGGAAGGGGTGATATATACACTAGGGCCGTAGGGAAGGGCTAGTGTATGGATGATGTTTAGATTGTGAGGGGAAGGGACTTGATTGTGGGCTAGGAGAGGGTTGGTGGTTACATTTGGCTTGGAGGGTGGTGCTATCACCTTGTTGTCGATGAGATTTTGAATCTCATGATGTAGCTAGAAGCATTGGTCAGTGTCATGACCGTGTTACTGGTGAAACGCCCAATAATTGGTTGGGTTGTGTTTAGGTAGGAGAGGATTGGGCAGTGGGCGAGACTCTAATGGCTTAAAATGCCCCCTTTTGATCAGCACCCTCAGGGCTTGTGATAAAGGCACATAGAGTGGGGTAAAGGTCCTCTGGGATTAGGCCTGGTTGTTTGAAGTTTGTGGAGTTGTATTGGCGAAAGGATTGGCAGTCTTGGTTGTGGTGGTGACAACACTCACATCAGATGGCCGCTCAGTTGTGCTTCCACTAGTGGTTGCATTGGAACTGCATACAAAAGGCCTCTTGGCCTGCTCCTTCTCATCGGTTATCAACCCCTGTTTCATTGCATCTTCAATCTGAACCCCTATCTCATGGAGCTCAGTGAATGTGAACAGTGGTAAGACAATCATCTTCTGTAATAATTTCCCTCGCAGATTACAGACCACCATCTTGATTTGATCCTTCTCGGATGGCCTGGTAGTCATCATCGAAGCCTTGGCCCTCCACCTCATTACAAAGTCTGAGAAGCCTTCCTTTGGCTCTTGACGGATTGCCTCAAGATCATGGGTTGTGACCTCGATCTACGTGTTGTATGAGTATTGTGCGATGAAGGCCTCGGCCATTTCCTCCAACTTCGTATACCAGATAGCTGCTATACTCGATAGGGTGTGGACGAAAAGCGACAGTTTTTGAAATTTGGTGAGGTCCATCGACCGTAGGATGTCTGAGAACAACCGCAAATGAACCATGGGATCTCCAGAGCCATCGAACCGATCTATATATGGCATTTTAAACCAGTCTGGCAAGGTTACTGCAGAGTCAGTATATCCATCGTCGATGTCGGGAATAGAGTTCATGCCCTGTGCCCGCTTAAAAAGTTTCTCTAACTTGTTGACCCTAAGCACAGCCGAGTCAACCTCAAATTCAAAAGGTGCCTCTGTTTGGTACACTGGTGCCTTAGAGGCTTGTGGTGGGATGAGGTCTACTGGATTGCCTAGATTCTCTTGGACATTGACAGTGATTCCAGGTGTTGGGATACACGCAGGAGGTGCATGGAAAGAAGAAGCCATTGTTGGTTATGGTTGCTGTTGCTACAGCTTGTTCATTACTTCGGCTTGATGGGCTGTAATTTTAGCTTGGCGGGCAGCATCTTGCTGCATGGTTTCCACTGTTTGTTGGAGATGATGAATCAAGTCCTCCATACTAGCTGCAGGGTACTGAGTCATTTGAATAGGTGAGTGATTTCTTACTGGCCTAGATGTAGAAGACTGTCCCTAACTGGATACAGGTGAACTGAAAGGTGTCTGCTGGACTGGTGAATTGTGCCTGACTCTCCTCCGTCTGGTAACCGGTTGGAGCGAAGCAAACACAGGTTTTCTGCTAACAAGATCCCTGGATCTGTAAAGTCTCCTAACATGGGTCCAGAGTGCTCGGGGGATATCCGAATTGTCCAAAGCAATTGTGATAAACTACCTAGCAAAAAGAAATAAAGCAAACAGAAAGCAAAATCAGAAATAGCACAACACCTTAGCTCAGATGTGAACAACACACAGATGTAATCAAAGCTAATAGGACTGCACTTAACACTGAATTCTGCCCCGAAAATTGATACCCAACTTACAACTGATACGCACATTCCTGTAGAGTTTCACTCTAAAAGCACATACCAGTTAAGTGAGAGCCAAAACACCCCTATGAGGGGGTAAGGTTACCCTGTCCTAGTTTTGTCAGGAACTAGGGTTCAAATGCAATGCAAAGAAACATATAAGTGTAGATAAAATGTCATATCATGAGTTCAAGTCAAGTTCTCTAAATTCCCCAACAGAGTCGCTAGAAACTGTAGCATGGCTTTTTCGAGCCCTCTTTCGGAAACTCGAAATAAGCCCTACAGTTCGGACTCTTGCGGTTCTGAATCTAATCTCACAAGTGCAATGTGAAATTGATAAACACCAAAGAGTCCAAATCTGACAAATCTTTTAGAAAATCGATTTTGAATCAAAATGCCAAAAATGAACTACTTTGCCAAATACAGAGTCGCCACCTAAATATTTTATTTTGGGGAAATTTAGGAAATCCATGACTCCTGCCAAAGGCCACGTATTCGTCATTACCAAGATTGTCTTGGCTCGGAAACTTGGGTACGAGAGGGGAAGGTCATGAAATGAGCACCCCCACTCGCCGGATCAAAGATCGGCCTCTACTAATCATGATATGATTTTTATCAACATTATATGCTCTTGTCCAGTTTATTAGGCCAGCATTTACTTTGTGATGCATACAAACAAGTATAGACTAGTTTGCCCTAATTGGAACTGTGGGAGCCGGATATTTGGAATAATCAGAAGCGTACTCTAGAAGATAGATATTACACGGCTCTACCCTGCACGATAAGAATGCCAAATATAATAGATAGTTCGAATAGATACTGAACTATGGAGCCGAGTAAATAAGAGGATAATGAATGACAAGTGGGCCTTGCCATGAGGCCCAGAAAACAGGTATAAATAAAGGAACAACAGACTAAGAGAGGTATGTGAGAATTGTTGTGCTTAACTTAGAATACAAGCATTCTTGAGTGTAGAGACTGACTTATCCGTCGGAGTGCTAATTCCGGCACCCCTGACCGGAGTGTTTATCCCATTTCAGGTGATTATCAGTGGATCTCGAGCGCTCCCCAGGATCAGAAGAGTATTTCCAAACCACTTCTCCACAATTGGCGCCGTCTGTGGGAATACTCAAGCACATCCATGGCAAGCGTGACGGAAGACCCTCCGACAGTCACTGTCGACCCTATACCGCAAGATGAAACCACTCCAACAAACTTGCTTGGAACAGAGACTATCGCCGCAAGACGTGCCTTGAATTTCGCCTCACCCTCGGCTTCGGAGCACGAGACAATGCAGGCAATCATGGAACAAGCAAAGAAAAATGAACAGAGGTTGGAGAACATGATCACCGAAAACGAACGTCTTTGTGAAGATTTGGCCTTGGAAATGGCGAAGAAGTCCAAGCAAGCTGCGCGTCTAAACCCGGAACGATCTCCGAAGGCAGGTAGTCGACAACCTCGAGCACGACAAGGCACTGCTAGCGACTCCGATTCATTATCCCCGGAGCTCAGGAAGAAGGGACCACGTGAAGCCACCAGTTCTTTCGAAGACAGTCCCCGTACAATGCACAAGCGAAGAAGGAACAGTTCGGACGAAGACCAACACGATCCCTTCGTACGACGGATTGCAAAGGCTGCGCTACCTAAGAAATTCAAAGCACCGTCGTTCACCTTGTACGACGGCAAATCAGATCCCACCGACCACATCCGCCACTACAAGCAGGCCATGACTTTGCATGCAGACGACGAGGCCCTCATGTGCTGAATATTTCCCAGCAGCTTGGGACCATTGGCGGTCAGGTGGTATTATAAATTGGAGCCGGCTTCGATTAAAACCTTCCACCAACTACAGAAATCCTTCAGGGCCAGATTCATCACCAACGAAGTCCAGCCAAAGCAAGCCGACTCTCTCTGGGCAATGCAAATCCTGCTAGGAGAAACACTAAGAGCTTATTCGGCGCGATATTGGGAATGCTTTAATCTTGTTGATGACGCTTGCAACGACTCCATGGCCATCACCGCCTTCAAAATGGGATTACACCCAGATAGCGCCCTCCGCAGTTCATTGACTAGAAGACCCTCCAAAACAGTTTGGGGGTTGATGAAGAAAGTAGAGGAATACTGCAAAGTGGAAGATGACGCCTTGAGGGTTAAAGCCGGACATGTGGCCAACAAAACGGCCCCTCCCGAAATCGCTCAGCCAATAAGTTTAGCGCCACCTCAGAACCCTGAACCATGATAGCGAGCTAACCGAGACAAGAGACGGGATTCTCGCCGATCCAGCGATCAATGCTCACACCAAGCAAATGAGCAACTGCAGGTCGATAGCAGGCGCACAAAGCGCGCCGACAAGAAATATACGGAGCTGTCAGAGCCAATCAGCTCGATTATGTCCAAAATCCAACATCTTCCATTCTTCAAATGGCCGTCCAACATGGTGGGACCTCCTGACACGAGAAGGCGGGACAGGCGTTGTGAATATCACAACGATCACGGTCATGACACAGATAGTTGCTATGCCTTGAAAGACCACCTCGAGGAATTAGTGCAAGATGGTCGGCTCCAGCAACACGTCCGGAAGAGCACAATCAAAACTGTCGCCCTTTAGCAGGAGTCACCTCCCCTCGGCGTTATACATATGATATACAGCCTTCCATCGCCACGTACCAGACGTGCAATTCATTCAGCCCCCCGGAAGCAGCGCACACAAACGGAACAGCCCCATGAAGCTCCGAGCATTACCTTCGACGATTCCGATCTTATCGGCATAACGCTCCCCCATATTGATCCATTGGTCATTGAACTACACGTGAACCGATTTACTGTTGAACGCATCCTCATAGACCAGGGGAGCACTTCGGAGGTCATGTATTACGAGACCTTCATCAAACTCGGCTTCAACGAGGCAGACCTGTCCCCGGCTCCTCATCCATTATTCGGCTTCAACGCAAATCCTGAGTACCCGTTGGGGAAAATCACGTTACCCGTTCGGGCGGGCTCCCAAACAGTGGAGGCAGAATTCTTGGTCATCAAGCTCCCTTCACCGTATAACCTCATCATGGGGTGAACATGGTTGCATACTATTCAGGCCGTGCCGAGCACCTATCATCAGCTGCTACGCTTCCCGACCGAACACGACGTTGAGCAAATTCGCAGTTACTGGCAATCCGCACAAACATGCTATCTCCTTTCTGAAAAGACACCAACAGAGACGCAGGTCAACTCCACGGAAGCTCTAGGCGATACCAGCAGCAGCTTCCCAAGACTTATGCTTAACGTGCACAGCTGCGTCGCTACACGCCGGGAAAGTTGCCCCTGAAGGTATTTCTGGATGATAGGAGGCCGGTTGATGGAAAATTAGGCACGCGGCCCTACTCCTAACGCACTTGCGCAAATTCTATCATCAAACCTGACCTGTGGGGAATGATATTGGTTCTGAATGGCTCATCATGTACACTTTCCACTTCTGTAATGCAAAGATTCCTATTTACTCACTGTGCAATCCAGTTTAAAAGTGTTCCAAAAGTCTCCGGATTCGGAGCCCCATCGGCGCATGACGTCTTTGGGCCGATAAAGCCTCCGGATTCGGAGCGCCCTTCGCGGATGTCACGATTGGCCAAAAGTCTCCGGATTCGGAGCCCCATCAGCGCATGACGTCTTTGGGCCGATAAAGCCTCCGGATTCGAAACGCCCTTCATGGATGTCACGATTGGCCAAAAGTCTCCGGATTCGGAGCCCCATCGGCACATGACGTCTTTGGGCCGATAAAGCCTCCGGAGTCAGAGCGCCCTTCGTGGATGTCACGATTGGCCAACAGTCTCCAGATTCGGAGCCCCATTGGCGCATGACGTCTTAGGGCCGATAAAGCCTCCGGATTCGGAGCGCCCTTCGCGGATGTCACGATTGGCCAAAAGTCTCTGGATTCGGAGCTCCATCGGCGCATGACATCTTTGGGCCGATAAAGCCTTCGGATTCGGAGCCCTATCGGCGCACGACGACTTTAGGCCGATAAAGCCTCCAAATTCGGCTGACCAAATAGTGCCACCGAGCGACGCCCAAGGGCCAAGTAATATTCTGAATTCGGAGCGCCCTCCAGAATGAAAACATTTACACTTCAAAGCAGGGATATGTAGGTTGAACCAGTACAACCACATGAACAAGACAAAACGTTCCAGCATTCAAAATAAGATGCTTAATTCAGCATACAAAAATTCAGAATGAAATAAACTTTTAGAATGAAACATTTTATTCGATCAAACAGTAATTACAAAAAACGCAATCCGCATTTAAAGCATTACAATGTCTATACGGCGTCGCGTTGGTACAAGCGACAGCCCCGAATCAACGCCCGCTGATCAGGGAGCACCCGCAATTTGAAATGCTTTGATCTGACCGCGCTTGGATCCACGATTCGCAACGACGATACAATCACCCTTCAGGCGGGGACCTTTGACACCATAGACAATGTCAAGGCCAAGATCCAAGACAAGAAAGGAATTCCCCACGAAAGTAGTAATGCTCAACGGTCGCGGCGTTACGTCGGCCTCATTTCTCGGTCGCGATTGCGGAGAGCTTCGCCTTTGCTATTTCTCCCTTCGAGGTGATCTGTTGGCGACTTAGAGGCTGACGTTTTTCCTATTTTTTCAACGCCCTACCTCCCGTGCGAATGGGTTCTCTGCTGGGATTCATTGCAATGTCAAGCTCAGCCAGAGTCCGAGCTTCTCCTCTGCTACTGAAGAAAAACTCCATTCGACATTCACACTTATCTAACCCCACGCAACAAAATCGTTTTAAATCAAGTCTGAGCACAGTAAGCGAAGTCATTGAAGCGAAAAGTCCGAGGCAATTTATTTCTGAAATCCTTGCAGTGGCCCCGAGGCAACTTCATTAACATTAAATTCCAAAAGACGGACGCCGAGCGATATTTGCCGTAGCCACTCCATGTACCAATCTTTCGCCTTTTTGTTTTTGGAGTTAAAATGGCCTAATTATATAAACGGCAATTACAGATGGGCTGACTGTCTTCGGATTCGGAGCCCCTGGTGCATGGCACCTTTGGGCCGGATAAGTTTCCGAATTCGGAACCTCATCGACGCAATTGACCTTGCATCACATGCCAAAAATATATTTAGTGAAGAATGCCCATGACAGGTCGGCATGTAACTGTTCGGAATTAAAACGCCTAGTTGATTCGAGCCGGTCAATGTTTATACAATGAAACGCATGCAAACACGTGTGTATCGAATGAAATTTACAAAGAAACATTTAAAATAGAACGTTTTATTCAATCAGGCAATAATTACACAGTTATGAACGCGATCCGCGTTCGAACGTTACATTGAATATTTCTACACGGCGTCGCCCTTATCCTCACTCTGCTCGACTTCAAAGGCAGAAAATGGAAAATGGTTACGTTGGTATAGTGGTAATGCCGAATCGACCCCCGCTGCTTGGAGAGCTTCCTCTGCCTGAAGCGCCTTAATCCAACCATGCTTAAATCCACGATTTTCGCATCGGCAAACTTCCTCGGCGAGTTTCTCCTTGGTCTTCTGTGTCCCTACTTTCCGGCCATCGTGGAAGCCTTTTTCATAGGCCCTCCTCTTCGCGAATTCCATCGCGAACATGCTCGCCGTATCGCGATCGGCGAGCGTGGTATTGATAAGCCGCTGGGTGACCCTTTCTTCCACGATTGGGTTAGCCTGTCCGACGAGTTGTGCCTGAACGGCCTTGACCTTCCTTAGCTCACGCTCGGCCCCTTCCGCGCGAGCCTCCAAACTTCGGATGCGTTCATCCCTTTTTTCTATTTCTCGGGGGAAGCATGGAGACGCATGCTGATTTCGTAGGCGGTATAGAGCCCCTTCACCGCACCGTGAATGCCTTCACGAAACACTTCGAAGTCTTGTCGACCTACCATCGACTGCTGGACCTTGGGAGGAAAAATTTGTCCAAAAAATTCGACTGCCACACTTGAATCTCGAACGATCGAGTCCGCTTCTGTCATGGGCCTATTCCCCACAAAGACGGCAAAACTCAATGGGCGTGGGTTCTCACCAGGCTCCCTTCTAGAACGGGGTTGCGGGGATTTGCCCTGTGGCTCCTTGTCCTCCTGGGCGACCTACTTCGACGACGAGGAGATTGATGCCTCTCCCGATCCCTCGAAATCCTACCTCCCGAGCGTAAAGGTCCGCCACTTCGATTCATGTCTCCTCTTAGCTCAGCTAGCGTCCTCGCTTCCCCTTTGCTGTTAAAGAAGAGTCTATTCGACATTCACGCTTGTTTATACTTCATCAAAGACCTGGACTGAGTTGCTCACCGAGCACTTAAATAGGACCTTTATTCATTGATTCCCTACGAATGCAGCGCCTCCAAGGCAATCTCATTAATATTGAAACCTCAACAGCCCGAGGCCGACCGAGTCGTACCCCCATCAAAGACTGATATATGCAGTCTTAACTTCCGCAAGGGCAAATTTATGAAGTAGCTGGGGCAATGGCAGATTCATCAATATATTCGGCTTGAGCGCCGCAGCCGCTTCACGAATAGACTCAGCAATATTGCACTAGTCGGCGTTTCAAATTCATGAAGCAGCTGGGGCAAGGGCAGATTCATCAATATATTCGGCTTGAGTACCGCAGCCGCTTCATGAATACACTCAGCAATATTGTACTAGTCGGCGTTTCAAATTCATGAAGCAGCTAGGGCAAGGGCAGATTCATCAATCTATTTGGCTTGAGTGCCGCAGTCGCTTCACGAATAGACTCAGCAATATTGCACTAGTCAGCGTTTCAAATTCATGAAGCAGCTGGGGCAAGGGCAGATTCATCAATATATTCGGCTTGAGTGCTGCAGCCGCTTTACGAATACACTCACCAATATTGTACTAGTCAGCGTTTCAAATTCATGAAGCAGCTGGGGCAAGGGCAGATTCATCAATCTATTCGGCTTGAGTGATGCAGCCACTTCACGAATACACTCAGCAATATTGTACTAGTTGGCGTTTCAAATTCATGAAGTAGCTGGGGCAAGGGCAGATTCATCAATCTATTCGGCTTAAATGCCGCAGCCGCTTCACGAATACACTCAGCAATATTGTACTAGTCGGCATTTCAAATTCATGAAGCAGCTGGGGCAAGGGTAGATTCATCAATCTATTCGGCTTAAATGCCGCAGCCGCTTCACGAATACACTCAGCAATATTGTACTAGTCGGCATTTCAAATTCATGAAGCAGCTGGGGCAAGGGTAGATTCATCAATCTATTCGGCTTGAGTGCCGCAGCCGCTTCATGAATCGATTTATTAGTCGTATTCGGCACAAAGAATCGATTTGTTCTGATAAATTGAGATTAAGCTAATATAATGGCCAAGATTACACTGTTATCCAAATTAGTAGAAGGCAAAACCCTTCATTAATATCAAAAACTGCGTACAAGTAACAGTGAAATGGGAAGGAAATTTTCATTAATAAATTGAGCTCGGATAGTAACTAATTTATACATGAAAATTACCTTGAATCCACTAAACAAAATGTACATTGAAATTAAAGATACCAAATAAAACTAGAATGTCTCCCAGATCAATCCTCGGGATCAGACTCAAGTGGCTCAACGTCCACTTGCTCGTATGGAATTGGCAAGGCCAATGTAACTCCAGCGGTAGCAAGGGCTTTGAGCCATCCATGTTTGAATCCCCGATTCTCAAATTTGGGGACCTTATCTACGTATTCCTTCAAGGCGGTGCTCTTCCCAACTTCTAGCGCCGTGGAAGCTACAGATTCAGCCTTTTCCTTGGCCGCCTTCAATTCTTCTAATTCGGGCTCTGCCTTGGAAAGCGCCTCCTGGGCTAACTTGAGCGACTCCTGGCTCGCGTTCGCCCTATCCTCGGCTTCGGATTTGAGCTGGTCAGTAGTCCGAGCCCTCTCCTTTTCAGCTTCGGTTCGAGCACTTTCCATTGTGGCCCTCATCGCCTCGAACTCGGCCCTGCTTCTTTCACCTTCAGCTTCAAACTTTAAGCGGCCAATTCTTTCAATGGCATCACGCTGCCGGCGGCCTAGTTTGGCTATCCTTCCAACCGTCTGCAAAACAAGTTCGGATCACCACATCAAGCAACATCGTATGCAAACCAAAAAAAAAAAAAAATCGTATACATACCAGAAGGGCCGACTGGGCAGCGAACGCTATAGCTACCAAGTCCAGCTCTTCTCGAAAGGTGGCCTTGTCAGCTGGTAGCGAAACCGAGGCAGCCAAGCTCAACGCCACGGCTGGATCCTTCATGGCAGATGCGTCAGAGGGGATTGGCATGTCTTTGATCTTTGGTTGAACAACGAAGGGGATAACCACGTCGGATTCCTTTAAGCGAGGCTATTTGTCAGCAGGGCTATCCTCTGAGTTGGCCTCTCCCTCGGCAAAATGTTTTTCGCCCCGCCCTTCTGAAACTAGTTGTTCTTTCGTAACTTGCTATTCAGCCCCGTCCGTCTCGGCCCCAACAACTTGCGCCGTCTCTTCTCCAGTAACCGGTTAAAAAAATTCAACCGGGGCAGGCTCAGAACGAGCGGCCTCGGCTTTCTTTCGAGCAGCCATTCGCTCGACATTTCTCTTTCTCGCCATCTGCATGAGATTCTCCCCAGCCATGCCTTCTGAAAAAGTGCCGGGAAGGTCTCCCAAGCTTGTAAAAATATCTTCGAAGGAAAACTCCGCCCCAACCCGAAGTGGACAGTGAGTTAGGCTGGTTAAGACTGGCTGCCTCAAACGCTGATTTCAGAGCTTCGTCGACCTCTTTGGCCTCGGCGGCGAACTCCCTCGTTAATTCGGCATCTACCTCAACAACCAGCTCTAAGCCTTGCTCCGAATCAGAAGCTTCGAGACCAATTTGCCTAAGGGTCTTGAAACTGGGGAAGACAAGAGCCATAACGTGTTGTTCACTAGTTGGGATCGGGATGTCGTCTGCGGCCGAGAACGTAGTATAGGTAGGCTCGTAACGTAGGAGAATATGGGCAGCCCTCCCTTGCTTCTGTACGTTTGGACGGCCAAAGTACTTTAATGCAGTTTTAATTTCCGCAAGGACTGCGTCATCAGCCGAGGTCAAAATCCTCTTCAACTTATTGCCTGCAAGAACAAAGGGTAAGGTTTGGAGAAAAAAGCCACATAAAAGAAAGATCGACAAACAAGGAGCTACACGATAACCTGGTTCACCCCTCCGTCTGGGAATAGGGTCTAAGCGATCTTCGCCTTCACCGAACTCCCAGTTGCCTCAGACATTGACCATTACATCGTCAACTCGTTTGCCAGAGCTGGCAAGAATCGTTACCAAGTGATGGTTGGTGTCCTTGGCCCTGAGAAAGTAGCGCCCGAGCCGACCGAAGGATTTGGCTAAAGCATAGTAGTGCCGAATTGTCGGAATGCCAAGGTTGATCCTGAGATGTCGGTTCAACTCTACGATTCCCATTACGATTCGAAAAAAATTCACATTGGGTTGCGAAGGAATCAGACTCCAATAACAGAGGACGGCCCTGAGAAATGGGTGTAGGGGAAAGCGAACTCCGTCCTCCGCAATAGACAGGAGAGGGAAAACGATTGTATTTTGGTCGTCCCTCTCCATATCAAGGGTATTGTCCGTTACCAGAGAAAGATGGACATCCTCAGGGATAGAAAAATGTCTTCGGAACCCAGAAATTCGACCCTCGGAGAGGAGGTCTTTCAAATGTTTGGCCATTCTAGTAAGGACCCAATGATATTCTAAATCAAAATAAAATCGAAAAATAGGATTGCAAGGAGAAGAGAAGAAAACTTATGAAAGGCAAAGGAGACAAGGAGAGAACGGATGGGAGTTACAGAAAATGCGTCGAAGAAGAGATACCGACTGGCAATCCAGGAGGTTCAAATATTCGAAAAAGCATGTTTTCGAAGGGACTTAAGTTTCAAATCGTAATAAATGCGAGAGAAGCACGAATGGGGCGGGAGAGCGTTACAGTGACCAAAAAACACATACGCATTCTGACACGCATCGGGAAGAGGAATAACCGCTGAAGTTTTGACTTCTAGCCAAACACGCCGACTAACTGATGCTGGCGAGGTGTTTGGGGGGCAATTGTGGGAGCCGGATATTTGGAATAATCAAAAGCGTACTCTAGGAGACAGATATTACACGGCTCTACCTTGCACGATAAGGATGCCGAATATAATAGATAGGCCAAATAGATACTGAACTATGGAGCCGAGTAAATAAGAGGATAATGAATGACAAGTGGGCCTTGCCATGAGGCCTAGAAAACAGGTATAAATAAAGGAACAACAGACTAAGAGAGGTATGTGAGAATTCTTGTGCTTAACCTAGAATATAAGCATTCTTGAGTGTAGAGACTGACTTATCCATCGGAGTGCTAATTCCGGCACCTCCGACCGGAGTGTTTATCCTATTTCAGGTGACTATTAGCGGATCTCGAGCGCTCTCCAGGATCAGAAGAGTATTTCCAAACCACTTCTCTATAGGAACAATTAAACTTCATGTTTGTTTTTCGAAAAGGGTTTGATTTTGCCACTTAACAAAGTGGGCTTAAAGTTTGTGAATTTGCCACTTGACAAAGTGGGCTTAAATGTACATTCATTGAATCATTCCAATTTAGGCAACAAGCCTTCATCCACAGGAACTTAAACAGTTTAACAAGTAAGCACTTAGCCTCATGGCAAGCATGCTAGCAATGGCAATCACTCATACTGTCACGACCCCATTTCGCCTATGATATCCCTGTTCCGTAATATGTTAATTGGTCCTTAATATGAGTATGATTATGTGTTTAATATGATTTTGTGAGCCATTATGTGAAAATATGTGGTTTTGAATTTCTACCTATTCACCGTAGGAATATCTGTTTGATTATCTGCTTTGGAAATTAAATTGAAGGCCTTATCGGCAACAGAACCCGAAATTGATTGCTCCATTGTGATTATCGTAATTTTTAGAGCCTACGGTGAAATTTGATTGAAAATTGATTCGGATCAGATTAAATTGATTTAATTGATGAATTAGTGCCCAATTATTTATTATTATTAAATTGGTGCTAGTGGGAACTTATGTAAAAAGGCACTATACACTTAATTGATACACTGGAGCTCAAAAATCAGATTTTGGTGCCTTGAGAGAGAGAGAGAGGGCTGGCTATAGAGAGAGAAAGGGAAAGAATTGTGTAATCTTGGCTCAAGGTTTGGGAATCTGAAGATTAAACTCAAGAATTGGCTAGAGTTTGGGGGTTTGAAGCTCCTAGGTAAGTGAATTCATGAATTTTAAGTTATCATCTTGTGAATTCAAGTTTGAATAATGGTCAAGAACATGGATTAAATTGATTATGAGGAAATTGAGTTGATTTTTTTGTATTGAAAGCCAATGTGTGCATGCATGTGTGTAATTGCTTGAATCTGCATGTTTGAGTTTAAAATATATGATCCATGTAGAGTTTTGGCTGAAGCTCATGTTTGTAATCACCAATTGCACCATGTAAGTTGAAATGGGAGTGATATCCCACATGCATGTACAATTTATGAGGAATGAGTTTGAAATACATGGAATTGTTGTCATGGTAGCAAGTTTGGTGTAAATTGGAACATGCATGTGATTAAATTGTGAAATTGAGCTTCATTGTGTTGTAATTTGGTGTTTATACCATGTTAGAATATGTATATGTGAAGTTTGAGCTATTATATGCTTGAAATGTTGATTGGAAGGTCGAATTGAGCTCAAAGAACAATTCTGGGTTTTCCAGAATTTTGATGTCCGCTCGAGCGGGGAAACTGCCGCTCGAGCGTGAAATACGTGCTCCCAGAACTTTTTGCAGACATGGTATCCGCTCGAGTGGGGGGAGTTCACGCTCGAGCGGGGAGCTATGTAGAGAGGCCTTCCACTTGAGCGCCAGAGTGCACGATCGAGCGTAATTTTGATATATCCAGTACTTTTGCAGGCCTCAAGGGTCCGCTCGAGCGGGGAAGTCCACGCTCGAGCGGGGACCCTATTTTCTGAAATTTTGAAAAGACATTCTATGTTTCATTTTCTGTTCTCTTTCACTCCCAAGTACTCTTAGGTATGCATTGAGCATTGTAATTGAGTTAAAGAGATAAGAATGAAGCCTAAAGAGGAAAATGTGAATTTAGAACGAATTGAATTGTTTGTGACCCTTTTGTGTTCATGGAATGTGTAGGGTCGAGCTCCAGGGCAAACCAACCAACCGATCATTGTGAGTAATATCTTAACAGAGATATCTGAAATATGTTGTTGTCCAATTGCTTACTTCTATGTAAGTTTTATAAGTTCATTGATTCGATTGGTGGACAATGTTTGCTATACCAAATGAGTGGGCCAGAGGCTAGTTTGATCTGAATAATGGAATGAATAGGCCGGAGGCCGTTTTGACATGAATGAATGGGACGGAGGCCGTTTTGACATGAATGAATGGGCCGGAGGCCGTTTTGACATGAATGAATGGGCCGGAGGCCGTTTTGACATGAATGGATGGGCTAGAGGCCGTTTTGACATGGATGAATAGGCCGGAGGTCGTTTTGACATGAATGAATGGGCCGGAGGCCGTTTTGACATGAATGAATGGGCCGGAGGCCGTTTTGACATGAACGAATGAATGGGCCAAAGGCCATTTTGACATCTGAATAGGCCAAAGGCCGTTTTGACACAAATGAAAGATTGAATGGGCCAAAGGCCAGTTTGTTTGGAACCGCAGTCACTTGACCTAAACTGTGTATATATGTTAAATAGAAATATGAATTAGGCCTAAGGCTGTTTGAAGCATGTTGTTCTACATCTCGTCTGTATAGCTTCTTTAATTGATATTATTCACTGGGCTTTCGCTCACGCTCATTCATGTGTTTGTAGGTGAGCCAAGAGAAGTCCAAACCCAGCCCCAGTGAAGTCTATGTGGAACAACAAAGGTTTTGGGAGAGTCAGCCCTTGTGTCTCATGCACGAGACCTATCTTTGCCCTTTTGTTATGTATTTATATTTTGTCATGTGGGCGAAGTCTATGAATACGTCGTATATAGTTTTGTTGGCTGACTTAGACTTATATGATCCTGTATGTACAGAGCTTTGTGTAGTACATATTTTGATGTGAGTTATTAATGTACATATGTATAGTTTTTTATGATGTGCCATGTAAGCACAGCTCTATGGACAAAGTTTTAAATTGCTTCCATTTGGCCCCCCATTAACTCTGTTAAAATACGTTTGGTTTGGTTTGAGGCCGTAGGTAATCTCATGATTACTGTCCGGTTATGTCCTTAAACCACGGGGGCGGGTTCAGGTCATGACACCGCCCCTAGTAGAATGGTGCTGTGATGGCCAGTAATCCGAGATTACCAAAGGCCAACTTACAAAGATTCACACACAATCAGAGTATAGATATGGGGCTTACATGTGCGGAAGCAATAAATTTAAATCTAAGTAGTCCATAAGAGCTGTGCATAGATTAAATGAAATGACATACACTTAACATGGTTTTATAACTTGGATACAAATAAAATAAAGTGCATGTTACATCTTGATCAAAAGGCTTCTCAAGCTGACATATACAAAAGGAGTGAATTAAAACTAAGAAACATAATCTTCAAGATGATACAAATCATGAATCAAAACATCTTGCACATAACATCTTAGGCGTCACCTCCTTCTTACTTGCCATCTACATATATATAAGGAGAGGGTGAGCTTGGATACTCAGTGAATGATATAATTAATAAAGGTTTGAATGAATGATATCCGAGATCTTTATCAAAACAATACATATCATAGCTTGTAACAAAATATGGGATGAATCAAATTCATCAATCAAAGTCTTTCAAATCTTCTTGGGATGTTTAATAACATCTACATAATACATGGGGGATGACATTTCGGACAAAACAAAGGAATAATCAACCCGGAATCGATTAGACAAATCCACCCGCACAAGGCCGTCGGTGGGGCCATCCGTACAAGACCGTCGATGGCAGAGATCTCTCAAACATGGTGCTACATGGGCTTAAAGTCCCCCAGCCTGGGAGGACTTTCCAAGAATGTCATCAAAACAAGATAATACTTGATACAAAAACTAGGGATAATCATTCATACTTGATCAAATACTTTTCCAAAACGAAGCAAAGCTTTATCAAAACTTTATAACATAGCTTTATTAAAAATACCACTCACATAACTCTTCGGGTGTAGGGATTAAGGCAAGGATCCAAGGCCTAGAAAAACATAGCAAAGTCTATTGAATGCATTTCAAGGAGACAAGAAAGAATGCTCAAAGATGGCTATGCAATGCATTCTCAAAACAAGCTTTACATGAGTGTAAATGATCTCGGCATTTCTTTCCAAAACCAAGTCACGACAAAGTAAAACATGCTGGGAGTTAAATCACTATTTTTTACCTAGGGAAAACATGCTAGGTACTAACCAGGTCTTGGAATGGATGCACAGAAATGATCTAGGCAAAAATGACTTAGCTGGGTGAACCCGGGAGGTCTTGACTGAGGTCCCACACCTCTTGGCCAAGGTGTGGTTACCTAGGCTTCGGTGTGCAGCTGCCTACCGAGGTGTTACAAGGTACCGGCAAGGGTGTACCATGGTCGGCCTAGGTGTGCAGTGGTTAGCCTAGGTGTGCATGCAAGATAGACTAATGGTGCAAGTGATCATGCAAGGTAGGCCAAGGTGAGATACGATGCTTGGCCTAGGTGTGAGATCTAGGCAAGAGTGGTCTCGGTGACCACACCTAGGGAAAGGTGAAGTCTGGAAATCTGGGTTTCCTCCCTTGAAGAACATGAAAAACATGAAGGACAAGAACATGAATGCTAAAATCATAACTTCTTTATTCAAAATCTGAGATTTCATGAGATGAGTTCGAAAACATGGACCTGGGTACCTATACTTGAAGATCTTATGAAAACAAACACAAAAACATGGATCTTGATACAAACTTTCGGATCAAAACATGGTTTTATTTCAAGAACACAAGAACACCATTTTCTCTTTCTAAAACAAACTTTAAATCCATGCATGACTCATGAATCATGCTAGATCATGCAATGTGATCGGATAAATATAAAGAACAACAAGAGTAGATCAAGAATCTAACCTCAAAACACGGATCTAACGGTCCAAACTCTAAAGATCAAGCTTGGGATCTAGCTCTCTCACTCTAACTTCCTCTCCTCTTCCTAGAGCTTCTCTCTCTACGATGCAAAAGATATGACAAATGATATGTTTTCTCTCTCTGCTGGCAGACTTAACCCTCTGATGGGACACGTGGCAATGACTGGTTGGCTCTCCTAAAAAAGGTGACTGAATGACAAGACAAGAGTATGACAAAGTGTATATAACAAGTAAGATGACATGGGCACTCCGGCAGGTAATGACCTCGGATTAGGACAAGGCTTCGGCAAGTAAGGTCTCAATGATCTCGGCTAGGAAGGATAACACTTGGCCTAGCTGTGCCACACCTCGGTCTAGATGTGCCACACTCGGTCTAGGTCATACCAGTCCCGGAACAAGATCGCTAGGTGCAAGGATCAAAGATCTAGAACGCCTAGATGATAACATCTCGGCCTAGATGATACACATCTCGGCCTAGGTGATGCACACCTCGGCCTAGATGATGACATCTCGGCCAATATGCCAGGGTGAAGGTGGAGGTCAACCAAAGTGGTTCCAAGATGGTCCTAGGTGTAAGAGGTTCAAAGGTGTGACCTAGGCTTAACATGACCTAGGCTTGGCATGACCTAGGCTAACATGACTTAGGCTTGGCATGACCTAGGCTTGACATGACCTAGGCTTAACATGACCTAGGCTTGGCATGACCTAGGCTTGAGACAGCAAGGAAGGAACAAAGCAGGCATACAACACTTAGGCAAATCACATAAGCCCAAAACAAGAAAGGGACCTTTACCTAGGCAAAACAAGTCTAAGTCTACAAATGCAAGTTTAACAAGACAAAATTATGCAAATGCACATGAACATGACTAATGCAAGAATGTGGGTTATTACACATACTCATGCAAGTATGCTAAAGCACTAAAAAGTCACTTAGTACTCCAAGCTAAGATAAAACAAAAGAGTTAGAAAAATATACATGATTCCTAACTACAAGATGGATAATGCAACACATGTAATAATGCAACTAAATAGGCTTGGCTACTTAACATGTTATTTGCAACAATTTCATAGCATGCGTTTAAACATGTATTCAATGAGGTATTGAATGACAATGCAGTTAGAATGATGTGTTGAGCTTCGGTGCATGCAATACAAAATGGATGAATGCAAATACACGGTATGCTAAACAAAACGTGATGTCCCTAAACTATCCATTGAAAGCGGATAAATAAAAGGGAGAAAGACGTGGGGTCGGAAGACATACACATTATTACATCATTGCGCTCTCACGAAGGAGAGTTCGAACGAATAAACTAGCTAAGCTAAACTACTTAACTAATTATTACAAACCGAATGAATAATTAACTAACTATCTAAGCTAATTAAATATTACAACAATAACGAACTAATCTAATTAACTACTTTACGCTAATTAAATAAATACAATGCAAAACTAATTAACTAACTACGTTATTTAATTAATTTACGAAGTTACTAATTAAACTAATTAGTTAAACTAATTAACTAGTTCGGGAAGCGAAGGAGGCCCATGGATGCTCGGTTTCCACTGAAAAAATATCCACTGTTTGCTCCTGAAAGCCTCTGTTTCACAACCCTTGAACTGGTTTTCCTCTTCCAGACCAACTCTACTCTGCTTCCCAAACATTCTACTCAAAAATCATTGATGGCTAGCAGGCCAGAAGTGGTGGCCGGTCGGCCACTAGCAGGGGGTTGCCGTCCAACACGGATGGCCTGCCGGCCAGTAACAGTGGCCGGTCGGCCACTGATGATGCACCATTCCTTGCTACAACAGAGAGCAAACAGGGCAAAGTGAGGGCATTCTCACAAGTTGTTTGTACTGTGTATCCCTCTTTATCATCAAAACATCTCCAAGGAGTGATGCACTTGGTCCTCAAACCATCAATTTAAGCAATTTCATTGCATGATGGATAAGGAACCAAGATGTACAAGTTTAATAATTGCACAAATAAGACAAAAAAACCATCACCCTATCATGCATGATCAAGGGCAATGGAGACCTAGGAAACTTGACAGATTTCATCACTTTGAGTATGAAATGCCCCAATTTTCTTTGTGTTCAATTAATGTCCGATTGAACACATAAAAGCACAATCAAATTTTTATATTAGAACAATTTTAGTTTCTGCTTTTGGTTACTCATTTTAGATTACCAACCATTCTTTAACCAATTAAGTCCATTGGTGAGAAGTACTGTAAAGAGAAGGAAGTGTCAAACAAGGGATGGTTTAAGACAAGAGAGAAGTGTCATGCCATTGATAATGAACCCACAAAAGAGGATTAAACCGTTACGCATGGACCTCAATCTCAAGCTGAAACAATCCTCAGGTTGAAACAACCCTCAAAGAAAACAAAAAAGTCAAGAAATGAGGGAGGTTGCAGAGATTAATGAGTGCTAAAATTAAGTGAAAAGAGCACTGAAACATGCAATCAACTCAAACAAGTGGTGTCTAAAGGCGTAAAACACCAAGCTTGTGAGGACAGTTACACTAGAAGCATGCAAAACGAGACTCAAATGCAATAACCAGCCAAAAATAAAGGCATAAAAGTCTAAAATAGAGCCTAAAACATGCTGGAATTAAACTATAAAAGGCTAGAAAATTAAGTTAACATATAGAGCTATCTAGGCTAGCAAACAAGACACAAGGAGGGAAGGCTAACCCCTCCAAATTTGGACTTTAAAACATGATTTTCACCACTGAAAATACTTTGAAAATCAATGTTCAAAGGCCCAAAAAAAGATGGTTTGAAAGTGGGAAACAAAGGTGGAAAGGCCTTAAAAATAAGGAATAAAGAAGGGTAACTCACCCCCTAACCTTAAATGGCCTAATTCACCCCCTAACCTTAAATGGCCTAAAACCACCAATTTCAGGCCACAAAAACAAAGTTTTTTGTAGCCCTAAAATAGCCCAAAATCAGTGGGAAAAGATAGAAAAACAAGTATGCAAAACAAGTTAAAAACGGAAGTATTATACCTCTTGAAGGAAAGATCAATTCTAGGTAACAATTCAAGCCAAAACCAACTTCAAGAGCTCCAAGAAGGCTTCAAGGAACCTCAGCTCAAAGGTGATCAACTTTGGTTAAGGAGGTGTAGGCAAAAGTGTAGTATATGTAGGCTAATATGCACAAATTTGTAAGAGAGAGAGAGAGAGAGAGAGAGAGAGAGAGAGATAATTTTTACTCCAAAAATTCTAAACCTTAAAAATGGGGGAGGAGACCCCATATATATAGAAAAATATGCATTTGGCTGAGATAAATCCGTCTATCCGTGCCAATAGTTGGAACAACTGTCAACAAAATATTTGCAAAAAAGACACTAATGGCCGGCAGGCCACCAATGATGGCCGACAGGCCAGACCATTGGCCGGCAAGGCACAACGGTGGCCTGCAGCCCATAATTGGTTATGGACCAAAGATCGAGCCTCATGCAGAGTGAGGCCAAACATCCGTCCCAAAGCTTGGGCGTTACCAAAACAGGGCTGAGGCATGATTTTCTCATCACGCCGGGATTCCATTAGTGCCTGAAATTCTTTGCGTATCGGGCATATCTCTTGTCCCCCGAAGTGAAAGATGTGTGTAATCGGGTCCCAGTATCGAGCCGCGGCATGGAGGAATGAAAAACAAAGTGGAGTTCGGCTCAACAAAAAAAGTGTATTTATGTCGAAACCCTAGAAATTTACCTTTTTCGTGACGTCTAAAGCAGTTATCCAATCTAAGAGCTTTTCAGAAAAAAAATGGCTCCATTTGTGGAAGAAATTGCAGTTGAAATGAAGTTTTGGAGAAAAAATCATGAAGCTGAACCTTTTGTAGAAGATAAGGCTGTGAGTGGAAGCCAGCTGTCAACAATCTGGAGGTTGCTCACACGGCCACCTCTTGTGGTCAGCAGCCCAGTCTTTTTGGCCAGCAATCTCCTTCTCTGGCCGGTAGTCCTTTTTCTGGCCTGCCAACCACCTGTGTGTTGGGCAGTGTTGGCGGCTTGTGTTTTGTCTCGATCATTGTGTTTTGAGGTCTTATTTTTTGTCTTTTTGGTTTTAGCAAGTGTGTTGATTTGTATTTGAGTTGTTTTGTTTTGTTTATTGAGTTGTATTTTGTATTTTGGTTATTGGTTGGCTCATTACCCACTTAAGAACATTGTTTCAATCAAGTGCTCTATTGGCCAATTCAATTCAATGTCCATTTCATGCAAATATGGTGCTCATGATGCAAAAACAACAACACTTTTCATAAAAATTGCAAGGTTTTATTCCGATCATGGTTTTTACAAAAGAGGGGTACAAGTTTCAAAGCAAAATAAAACATATCTGAAGCTATACATGTGCTAATGCTACCAAAACAAAAAGAAACTAACCAAAAAATATATATATATATATATATATATAAAATTAGCGCTGGTCATCTCAGGCCTGAGAGGCAATCTTTGTCCTCTTCGTCGGAGGGGAGGACCTGGGGGCACTATCTCCATCGGCACCACTGTCATAATCAGTCTCTGAACTTGAGCCGGTATCATCTCTGCTCTCTGCCTTAGAGTCCCCCTCAGCGTCTCCTCCGCTCTCGGATCTTGAGTCAGCACCATCATTTTCACTCTCGGACGACTCAAAATGCTGACTCACTGCCTCCTCAGAGTTATTGGTCTCAGCATCATCATCGCTCAAAATAGGCTCTGAAGGGCTGCTCTGGCCTCGAGCACCCCAACCTCTGCCTCGACTATGGCTCACATCTCGGCATGAGCTGGGGCCTGTCTCTCTCTCCTTCTTGATGCTGGGGGAGGTGCTGCCGATGCTGCTGCCATCGGTGCAGATAGGATTTGAAAAAAAATAGTTGTCAACATGTCAGCTACAGTGTATGTATCAGATGCAGATGGTATGCAGATGTGGACGCGCCCCGAGGGCCTCATGCTTTTCCATAGTTCAGACTCAAAATTGTCACGGTTCTTAATCTGATCTCACAATGTGCGATGTGAGATTGATAAATCACCAAAGAGTCCAAATCCGGCAAATCGTTTTGGAAAACTGATTTTTAAGAAAGAAGTGCCAAACATGGGCTGCTTTGCCAGATACAGAGTCGCTACCTAAATATTTATTTTGGGGGAATTTAGGAAACCCTGACTCGTTGCCTAAGGCCACGTGTCCGTCATCACCAAAGTTGCCTCGGCTCGGGAACTTGGGTACGATTGGGGAAGGTCAGCTATGAGCACCCCCGCTCGCCCGATCAAAGATCGGCCACTACTAAACATGATATCTTGTTTTTGAAAACACATGTGTTCTTATTCCGGTTAATTGGCTAATCTTTACTACGTGATGCGCACAGGAAAACAAGAATAGACTAGATCGCCTAACTTGGAACAAAGCATCGCATATCCGTTTGTTTGGAAATGGTTTTGAATTTTGCTATTCACAAGTAGGCTAAAACACGGATTTCGATGAATTATTCCAATTCAAGCAATCCAACCTTCACCTACAGGCATTCAGGCAGTTATATCACATAAGCAATTAGCCTCATGGTAAGCATGCTTTCATGTTAACACTCACATACATGCAAGATGCTAAAGCATAAACCCTCACAGTGGACTCCAAGCCAAAAAAAGGAACATGTTAGTAATCAAATGTATGATCCAAGTCCATGTTAAGATGGCTAATGCATCACAGGCAAAATGCAACTAGAATAGGCTCGGCTAATCTAAAATGGCATGTGAGATGCGACAATTGGATATATGTATTCAACTTAGAATTGAAATACAATGCAGTTAGTATGATGCGCCGAGCCCGGTGCATGCAATACAAATGAATGAATGCAAACATGCATAGCATAAGGCATGCTAAATCAAATATGCCCTAAAACTAACCATCATAAGCGGTTAAATAAAAGGGAGAAAGAAGTGGGGGTTGGAAGACATGCATCACACACACGCACGCTTATTACACAATTCGCCCTCTCGACGAAGGGACCGAAAGAATAATACAAATTAACTAACTAACAAGCTAATTAATTATTACACAACGCTTAATTATTTAAACAGATTAATTAAGCTACTGAAAGCAGTAAAGCAGCCTCGGGAAGAGGGACGAATGCATGCATGCTCGGCTTCGCTCGGAGATCCATCGCCATGTCATGTTGCCTCTGTTTACACTGCTCTACACCTCTGAAAACTTTACAAGTCCCAAAAATGCTTCTGAACCACCTTCTGAGCACTGTGGGATATCACCGGCCAGAAGCCAAGGCCACCGGCCAAGGGGAACTGGTCATCGACCACTTGTAGGGATATCGGCCAAGAATGCATAGCCGGCCGGCACTGAAGATGGCCTACCGGCCATATCTTCCTGGAGAATCCTATTTTTCCTTGAAGAACCTCTTCAAGAACACCACTCCAGCAGGTTTCTCTGATCAAAATCAACTCAAGAACCCTAACAACAACCCTCTAGTGCCTCAGCAACCCAAGGGTGGTGTAATACTAGGTGTTTAAGTGCAAAAGTAAGACAAAAACTCACTTTTGAGGCACAAAATAGGATCAAACAAGGGAGTATAGATACAAAATTATATCTCACTCTCTAACCCTAATTTTTTTTTAGAACCCTGGAGGAGGGAGGAGGAGCTCCCTCTATATAGAGGTTCAAATGCAAAGCTTTCTAAGCAAGAGGCAAATCCCTCCATACACGTGTATGGAGGGGGTGTAATGTGGATGCCAGCTATCTGCCAAAAGCAGATGGAAATGGGTCGGCCGGAAAATATGGCCAATTGACCAACAAAAATGGCCGGCCGACCAACAAAAGTGCCGACCGGCCAACACCCTTGGCCGATGGCAAGAAAAAGGGACCGGTGGCATCATGCCTCGGCTGGTGGGTTGACGGGATGGCCAACAAGTCATCCTCTTCCCTTAGAAACAAAAACACAAGTATTTGGTCCATGACCAAGCACAAAACAGATAAGTTGAGAGATCTTGAGGCAAGGTGCATAGCCGAGACCTTCGAGAACTCAAAACGAACACGAGCATGGATGATCATCGAGTGTTCAAACGATAACGTCCAAGTCTTGAGGACGGTCAAAAATGGGGTGTCTACAGTTGCCCCTCTTTGACAGAACTCGAAAGTCATAACAATGACGGGAGTGAATGTCAAAGCCCAGAGACAACCCATTTTTGACAAGGACGAAGACTTAGACAAAGCATACAAGCTAGCAAAGATATGTGCCCGAAGGCAGGGGCAAAATGCAAGAACAATGCACAAAGCCGAGCATAACTTATGATCATGCAAAGAAAGCTGTAACGAAGCAAAACATGCAACAGTTTTAAGCAAGCCAAAAACCAAACTACGTTACAATGCAGAAATGATGTAAGAGAATTATGTAATTCTCGCTACGTTTGATGCGGAGAATACAATACCGTTTGGTTCGTCTGGTCGCGCCAGCTTCAAATGAACCGTACATTCAATATTGTGCCTGTCCGGTTCGTCTGGTCGTGCCAGCTTCAAATGAACCGTACATTCAATATTGTGCCTGTCCGGTTCGCCTGGTCGTGCCAGCTTCAAATGAACCGTACATACAATATCGTGCCTGAAAAAGAAAGAGAACTTAACAGGTACAATTTTGTTAGAAGCATGCATAGCAATGCAAGTGAAAAGTGCATGACAACGCAGGTGAAATGTGTATAACAATGCAAGTAACGTGCGAGACAACGCAGGTGGGAGGATGAAAGACAATGCAACCCAAGGATGACGCATGACAATGCAAAAAGGATGCCAAATGATGCAAGGAGGGCATGCGCGACAACGCAAGCCGAGTAGGACGCATAACAATGCGATTTGAAACAAGCATATCAATGCTAGGAAGGCACAAACACATATAAGTAAAGTGCACGTGACAACGTGTACAATGTGTAAGGCAAGGATAAGTATACACATGTAAGTAAAGCACGCGCGGAAACGCATGCAATGTGTAAAGCAAACAATAAAATGTACACATGTAAGTAAAGTACACGCGACAACATGTACAATGTATAACAAGGAATAGACACATGTAAGTAAAGCATGCGGTAACACATGCAATGTGTATAGAAAGGCATGAACACATGTAAGTAAAGCACGTGCGGAAATGCATGCAATGTGTGAAGCAAAGAATAAAATATACACATGTAAGTAAAGCACACGCGGAAATGTATGCAATGTGTATAGCAAGAATGAACACATGTAAGTAAAGCATGCGCGAAAATGCAAGCAATGTGTAACCTCCTGAAAAATGCATGAACACATGTAAGTAAAGCATGCGTGGAAACGCATGCAATGTGTAAAGCAAAGAATAAAATATACACATGTAAGTAAAGCACACGCGGAAACGTATGCAATGTGTATAGCAGGAATGAACACATGTAAGTAAAGCATGCGCGAAAATGCAAGCAATGTGTAACCTCCTGAAAAATGCATGAACACATGTAAGTAAAGCATGCGTGGAAACGCATGCAATGTGTAAAGCAAAGAATAAAATATACACATGTAAGTAAAGCACACGCGAAAACGTATGCAATGTGTATAGCAGGAATGAACACATGTAAGTAAAGCATGCGCGAAAACGCAAGCAATGTGTAACCTCCTGAAAAATGCATGAACACATGTAAGTAAAGCATGCGTGGAAACGCATGCAATGTGTAAAGAAAAGAATAAAATATGCACATGTAAGTAAAGCACACGCGGAAACGTATGCAATGTGTATAGCAGGAATGAACACATGTAAGTAAAGCATACGCGAAAACGCAAGCAATGTGTAACCCCCTGAAAAATACATGAACACATGTAAGTAAAGCATGTGTGGAAATGCATGCAATGTGTAAAGCAAAGAATAAAATATACACATGTAAGTAAAGCACACGCAGAAACGTATGCAATGTGTATAGCAGGAATGAACACATGTAAGTAAAGCATGCGCGAAAACGCAAGCAATGTGTAACCTCCTGAAAAATGCATGAACACGTGTAAGTAAAGCATGCGTGGAAACACATGCAATGTGTAAATCAAGAATGAAAGTGAGACATGCACGACAATGCAAGGTCGGAAAATGCATGATAATGCATATACTGAAATGCATGACAATGCAAAAGAAGGAAATGCATGACAATGCAAAGCAAGGAAATGCATGACAATGCATGATAAGGAAATGCATGACAATGCATGTACTAAAATGCATGATAAGGCAAAATAAGGAAATGCATGATAATGCATGTACTAAAATGCATGACAATGCAAGTACTAAAATGCATGACAATGCAAAATAAGGAAATGCATGATAATGCATGTACTAAAATGCTTGACAATGCATGATAAGGAAATGCATGACAATGCATGTACTAAAATGCATGACAATGCAAAATAAGGAAGTGCATGATAATGCATGTACTAAAATGCATGACAATGCAAAATAAGGAAATGCATGATAATGCATGTAGTAAAATGCATGACAATGCATGATAAGGAAATGCATGTCGATGCATAATTAAGGAAATGCATGATAATGCATGTGCTAAAATTAATGACAATGTAAGTGATAAGAAAATGTATGTCAATGCAAATGAGGTGTGCATGACGATGCACGATATGGAGATGCATGACAATGCAAATGAGGTGTGCATGACGATGCACGATGTGGAGATGCATGACAATGCAAGAGCGAAATAATGTATAACAATGCGCGCTCATTATAAACACGACAAAATGTTGTAAAACAATTTCCGAATCTCAAGAGACAAAAAAAAAGGATACAAAAAAAAGGATACACCTCGTACATATCAAATGCCGTACATAGAAGACACTGCTCGAGGTCAACTCGGAGGCCGGCTAAGCTTTGAAAATGCACTTTCTTGCACTATCTTGAGTAAAGAAGGTCCCAAACCACATAAATGACCCAAACAAGGGTGTGGGAGGTGCACCAGCCACTAGGGAAGGCCACCGGCCATAAAATAAGGACATCGGCCAAATATTTAGCCGGCCGGCTAACAATTTGGCCGACCGGCCAAAAATGACTGTGTCGGGGCAGTTTTGTCCTTTGGCCACGGGTCTTTAAATGTAGGGCCTCAAACCCTTATTTTCTCATTCCTCTTTGGTCGGAAATCTCTCCCCTCTCTCTTTAGGTGAGTTTCCTCCCTTAGATCCGCACTTTTCTCTTGTTTTCGTCGCTTTTTTGTCGTTTGATTCGCGAAACCTTTCCGGTTTCGCACACTTTGAACCGAACAAATCTCAGTTTCGGTGTACTTTTCTTGAGTTCCACCACTTGGGGTTTGCTTCCCCTGAGTCATACCTTGATCTTCGTGTCTTTTCCACACTCCGACCTTTCTGCCCATTTTTCACCCTCTCGGGGTTGACCTTAGGGTTGACTTTTCACATTCTTGCCCGGTTTTCACACTTTCGGCCATTTTCACACTATTCTTGAGATGGCAGATGACATTCCAGGTGGTGGGGCTCCCCCGGAGTTGGACATGGACCCTGAGGCCGAGCTCCTGCCTCTTCACATCCGGCCGTTCGATCCGGCGGCCTACAGGCCAGTGATACACGTGCTTCCTCCTGACAGCCTCCGTCACTTCAGGAGCTATGAGCAACGCGTGCCACTGGAGCTTCTGCTGCGCGAGCCAGAGTCACATCTGTCCTATGGCGCTTCTGAGGTACACTCTTCCCTGTTTCATTTTCCACAACGTAGAATACCTAACTGCAATAGTCGATTCTGTTCTTTAACTGTTTGGCCCGGATACACCGATATACCACATGCTGTAGTTCACTGTGGGCACACGTACGCCTGTTATTTGTTTAAACCTAAACACATGCACGCACACTGCATTTTCCAAAATTCTGAAGGCATTCAAGCACATGTAGCCACATTGCACTCTCCCAAATTCCGAAGGCTTTCACACATTGTATTTTTAACATTGCTTCGCAACTGTTTGTTTGTTGTTGCTTTTTTTTTTATATCACAGGGAGATTCCTATGCCTTTCGAGGGTATGGGAACGTCATGGCCCGAGGATGGTATATGGAGCTACCCGACGTAGTTCGCTGGATTGTCGACCAGGCTGGCTTTGGGTCATTCTGCATGGGGCTCTCGCGCCTCACTGCAAGTAGGCCCCTTCTTGCTGCTCTGGTGGAGAGGTGGTGGGACACCACCGACTCCTTCCACCTTTCTGCCACCAGGGAGATGACGATGACTCCCTTTGACTTTTCGATGCTCACCGGCATCGAGGTAGGGGGGGATCCAATCCCCTTTGATACTGATATGGAGGAGTGGGATGCCGCTCAGCTATACTTGCGTGGCACTCGGCCACCTCTTGCTCGGCCAGGGTTTGTGAGGTATTCGTGGTTCGAGGACCACTTCCGGATCCAAGCGCCTACTACCCGGGAGGAGGAGGAGCAGTACGCCCACGGTTTTATCATATTTCTGCTAGGGACCACGCTTTTTGCCGACCGGGCGAACACCGTCGCCATCTATCTGCTGAGTGCGCTTGTGGACGTGACGCAGATCCGCCTTTATGATTGGGGTGGCGCCGGCTTGGCCGCTCTCTATGGTTATATGAGCTCATCGTCCCACCGCAGCGGACAGTTGCTTGGAGGCTATTGGCGAGCCTGGGAGGTACACATTCCCTTCCTGCCTTTTCAATTCTGTCTTTCATTATCTGTACACCATACACACTGCGCAAATGCAATCTTTTACACTGACTGTACATTGCACACACTGCACAACACACTACACACATTGCACATTACACTGCACACTGTTTCTGATTTTTGCTTTTATCTATATACTGCTTTATCTGATAAGCCTGCTCATGTCTGCTCTGTTACGTTCTGTAGTTGTGGGTGTATGCCTACTTCCCTAGGCTTGCCCCAGTACCAGACGAGGAGATCCCCCCCATGGTCCCATTTTCCCATTGCTTTGATGTGAGATGCAAGCGGAGGCCACGGGAGCCCTTCATGTTCTTCCGCCGCTACTTTGACACCATCACCGCAGCCGAGGTATGTCAAACATTTTAGTTTATTGGCTTTGCTTTGCAATGTACTTTAAATAGCAGATAACAAACTGTATTTCCTGCCATTTGCAGATCACCTGACAGTCGTGGGCTTCGTTGCCCATCGCAGTTCGGGAGCGGTATGCTGGCGCTCAGGAGACTGCTCGATTCAGAGTCTTGTTAGAGGGCCCGGCTTGCCGTGTCTGGTATTTTGGGGAGCGCTTCTTGCGGCAGACCTTGGGCATGCCAGAGCAGCCGGTTCCAGTACCTTCTCCTACCTATGTGAGGACAGTGAGAGGTATACCTTAGCGGAGATGGCAGATTACACTATCGGCTGGAGCCATGAGTGCTTTGTAGACGAGGGCGACTATGCGAGTAGGTCCAGACCTATATCATGTGGCCTCTGACCGGTGTCGGCCGAGTTAAGAGAGAGAGACTAGCGGCGCCAGCTGCAGAGCAGGAGCATCGCGGAGAGGATAGGGAGCTGGGTGGCCCGAGCTACCTGCCATGATGACATGCGACGGCAAGATGGGGAGACTTACCAGATCCCCATCGCTCCTCCTCCGGCTGATCACAAGCTAGTCAGATTCTATGGCTTGCCCCCGGTATGTACTACTACACTTTGCATCCTGTACAGTCATTTCATTTCAGTTCTCTTGATATTCCGCAGAATACTGATGCTTCTAACACTTTTGTAGGCTTCCGCTGAGTACACTCGCCAGTCTCTGGAGTTGACCGCCTCCGTGATGGGGATGCTACAGCGGAGCCTCGACCTGCTGGCTTTTACAGTATCTCGGTAAACCCTTTCAATCGTAATCTCAAATTGTGCATAATCTGTTGCATCGCACTATCAATATGACACTTGATACGCGGCCCTCACGACATTGATACACTGTAACCCACGGATTGCTCAAAGCATTGCTCACGGCATTCATACACTACACTCAGTCACTGTATTCTGTACTGATATACTGCTCACAGCATTCATACCCTGTACTCATACACTGCATTCTGTATTCATGTTTGGCCTTGCGTAGCATAACTGATATATTTATCATTTGTCCTTTTCAGGCCCCATTCCAGATACCGGCTGTAGGGGGTGCTCCAGTAAGACCATCTGCGTCTGCCTGAGGAGGAGGGAGAGCAGGGCGAGGGACCACAGTACCCCCCCACCAAAGCGGGGCGCACTCATGTTGGGAGCAGCTCACAAGCACCGATTCCAGATGATGATGAGTCCGAGACAGAGGCAGAGGCAGAGTCGTCTGAGGATGGGATTGGAGATGACTCGGGCTCGGGCTCAGATGGTGGGGCCGACGACGATGCTCCTGGACCTTCGTCTAGGAAGAGGACGAGGACAGACTCTCATGCCTGAGACCAGTTGACATTGATCTAGACTGTTGCTACTTTTCTTCTTTTTCTTGCTTTATTCAGACATTTTGTTGCTTTGAGCACATTGTACTGCCACAGGCAGGTTTTATTTTCTTCAAAACTATGTAATTTGAAAAGATGATGGAATGAAACAGGCTTTTTGTTTGAAAAAGTGTTGCATTTGTATATTCTATGCATCGCATCGCATTATATTACACAACAATGTAAATGAGATTGAACTTTTGTCTGAAAATTAAACACTTGTATCGTAATAACCAGGTAGTGAACCGATTAACAACAAAACAACTCATATAACATACTGCTCATTCTGAACACACGGCTCATAACACAGCGCTGAGTTCATTTGGCACACAGCTCATACAATACACTGCTCATTCTGAACATACAGCCCATAACACAGCACTTGGTTTATTCTGCACATGGCGAATCCTGAACAAATAGTTCAATCTGAACAGACGAGATGCAAAAATGGAATTGGCAGAAGTTGAAACACACTCAGATGCTCCAAATGTAGAAGGACAAATGTGGAGAATGGCACAGCACTCTGAGCACAAAACGATTTATTTTGAAAATGAGAAATGAATTCTCGACCGGGTATTAAGCCTACGACTGAATACAGCGAAAAAGACTCAACAACGGAAAACAAAAAGGTAAACAACCTAAAGACAAACACAGACACTTGAAACGACTCAAGACAAGAATCGAGACAAACAAAAACAAAAGACACGACACTCGGACCTATTTCAAAGGCGAGAGACCTCTCAATTTGCGAGGAGCCAGTTTCTTCGGATATTATTTCCCACCCTTTCTCATTTATGATTCTCACATCACTTTGGCACTCAATCTCTGTTTTTCTAAAAAAAAAAGCCCTTTTTCTCACTTTTTTTTTTCAACGCACATCTCTCTATTCTTCAATCTCTCATTTTTTTTTATCCCTCCCTTGGGTGGTTGATGAATAAACAAGAAGTTGTGGGTTCATGCCCAACATAATTACCTCACGGCTATCTCCTCTGGTGACATCTAGTCAAAACCCCGGATGAGGGAGTGGAGTAACTTGATCCACTCGAATTTGTGCTTCGCACTTGGCTTGATACCTCGTTGCTTGGAGGATGTTGAGAGCTTTCAGCCCTTTTGTTGTTAGCTTCAGCTGTGCGCTTTCTCTGGTAGGTAGAGTGCCTTTTCTGGCAAGTATGTTGACAATGGGGAAAAGACAGAACACCTGACTCAACTGTGCCCCTAGTTCATCATTTTGACCATTTTTTGTTTTGGCTTTCTACTAAAACAATTTTGACCAATAGGAGAGTTAGATTAACATACTTGTTCAATTTTTCTGATTTGAAATCATGCAAGTCAGGCTATGAGCACTGAAAATTTTCCTTTTTGTGTCCAAGAAATGGTCCAGTTTTGGAAAAATGGGATAATTTTCGAGAGAATCAGTCAACCTCAGTAAAAATTCTCAAAAACTATTTTTGCAAATGGTCACTGCTCGACCAACACGGAACTTACTCTCGAGATGTACAACCTCGGATCCATAACAATGGAAAATTTCCCCTTGCTTGAACGGCACTGCACGGCAATGCAAAGTTGCCCCTTGTTTGAATAGCACCGCAGCACACTGTATGGCAACGGAAATTTGCCCCTTGTTTGGATAATGCCGCAGTACACTGTAATCAGTCCTCAAAGTGACGATCACAACCGAACTCTCGGATACAGAGAAGACCAAGATGATCAAAACCATTACATGGACACAATCTATTTGGAAGTGTTTATGGCTGGACTTCAGAAGGAAGTCGCCTACGTATCCCAAACATGGGAATCAAGCTTTACGTAGTTCAGGTGAAGGTACACTCGGGTATTTAGCCTCGCCTTTTACGCTCTAACTTTTGCCAAGGCCGCCCTTCCGGGTTTTCAACCTTGCGAGCTATGTTTTTCTTCTTTTCAATTCTTTTCTTTTCTTTTTTTTTTTCATTTTCTTTTCATTTTTTTTCTTCTTCATTTCTTTCTTTGTCTTTTCTTTTGTTTTCTTTGTATTTTTTTATTCTTTTTTTTTTTCATTTGCTCTAACTTTTGCCTGGGTCGCCCTTCCGGGTTTTCGGCCCAGCGAGCCTCTCAAGGGTAAAAGTGTAGCTTTGTCCATGCCAAATGGTTTTAGGGTCTCGAAGCCATCCAAATCCAGGAGAATGGCTGTTGTCTGCTGATGATGTAGAAGTCCATCCAATGGGGGCTGAATTTGCCCCTAGTGTTGTGGATAGGAACTCGGTTGTTCTTCAACAAAACTTTCTTCTTTCTTCCCTTCTGGGATTTGGCATTCTTGCCGATCTTCGTCTTTGACTCTTCGAGTGCATTATCTGACGTCTTTTGCCCCTTGTTCGAGGGGTGCTTCTGATCGGGCCATACAAGCCTCACAATGTGGTTGACCGTTGAACCTTCTGAATACAAGTTCAAGGTTTGAAAGCAAGGGGTCGAGTCTCTGGGCCGAGAGCGATCCTAAGCTACACAATCTCAAGAGCGATTCCACACAGGTCTTCGCAAGACGGCGCAAAACATTTTTTGAAATCTTTTAAGAAAGTGACAAATCGCTCGCGCTGAAGACAGTGTAGAACCAATCAGGATCAAGCCAGGTTCCTTCTCAGTACTCACATTAACAAGCATGATTTCATTCATTAAGGGCTTAGCATGCCTTTCTTTCTCTCAATTGATCAAATTTTGCAAAACCCGAGGAATTCCTTCCTCTTCATTTTCAACACATTATTCGAAAAGTTTTGAAAAACTTAGGTCAATGCAATGATTTCGAGACACAGAAGAGCAGGTGAAATGTACTGCCGTTTCATTCTAAATTTGCTGGCACAACAGGCTCAATAGTAGCAAAACGCACAAAAACATGACAGCCACGGCTGTTTCGTTCAGATTTCCTGGTTGTAACCGGCTCCACAGCAGAAACAGACTCAAAAGAAAGCAAAAGGACAATCACAAAACAAAATAATGATGTCCGAGGCGACACCCTCAGAATCACCCGACTTCTGTACAACAGGACTGACTCGATACAACAAGACAGACCCTTTAACAACAAGACTAACTCAAAACAATGAGACAGACTCAAAACAAAACCACAGGACTGACTCAACACCCAAGTCAGAAAGTACAAACAATAGCTTTCGCAAATGCTCAAAACAGTGCGTGCCATACGCCACATCTGAAGTAAACTGAGTGCCGCCCGCAGGTGGGCCAACCCCTGATCACATACTTGTATTATCTTCGAAGTCCAATAACTCAGTGGTGACAGACTTTGCTGAGCTAGGTGGGAGGATGACCTCATCATCGATCAAATCTTGCACTTCGTGGCAAAGACGAAAGCAATTGTCGGTGATGTGACCAGCCTGTTGATGGTACGGACAGTACTGGGTAGCATCATGTGAGAGAGGGAGATTACTCAGGAGAGGCCGAGGCTCAAGAGGTTTAAGATGACCTTTTTCAGTGAGGATTCAAAGAGCCTTGGACAAAGGCATGTAGAGGGCATGAAAGACCCTGCGCCCTCGAGGCAGATACTTAGAAGTCTGTGGACCTTTGCTGGACGCACTAGCAAAAGGATCAGCAGGTGCTGCCTTGGCTCTCTGATCTTTTCCTAGTGCAGGGTCAGGATTGGAAGAAACTGTCCTGGTACAACCATCCCTATCCCAATTTTCTCTTTGGCTTGAACTGCTCTAGGTCTAAGCTGGGAAAATGTCATCCACAGTCTTAGCCACGACCGCGAGTACTTGTTACTTATTTAACCCCCCGGCTTTCAAAGCCTCAACATCTTGTTGGAGTTGTTCATAGGGATCTGCATCTGCCTTCATCTTATTCTTTCCACTAGCCTCAGCTTGGTGGACGGTTTGCGTTGCTACTTCAGTGCGAAGCCCCGTTGTCGCCGACATATCATTGCCGGAGCTTGAGACAGCTTCAGGTTGGCTGAGCTCAATTACAATTCACCCCAGTAGCGGGGGCTCTTGTGGCATGAAGTTCCCGGTATACGATGCAGTTGGTGGTGGGGCCGACATTCTGTAGACTAGATCAGCCACAGATCTTTGAAGGTCGCCAATCATTCCCATTAACTCAAATGTGGTAGGTTCACGAGCTTGAAACAACTGGGGTTCCCAGATCGGGTGTGCGGCAGGCAACCTGGGCGGGTGTGGTACTTCAACATCGGTCTCACCCTGCAAGATGATTTATTGGTTTAGTGCGGCTGCCATAACCACAATTTCCTCTGAATTCTGTGCCATCAAAAATCCGCTGAACTGAACGGAGGTGATGTGACCGGTGACTGATGGATCAGATGTCTGCCTTGCTTCAGCAAAGGAGAACACTGGCTATTCTAAACTAAGTCTCTGAACTGAAAGACAAAACAGGCAGCATTTCAGCCCAATTTCATCAGAACTGACATAGGCATAGCTGAATAACTGTACTCTACTACTGATCACTGTTCCCCAAAATCACTACCCCAAATCTGAATCTGATACTTACAGATATAACTGATTCTCAAAACACTGATACTAATGCCTGTAGGCCTGATACCCAAACTTGCAAACTGATATATGCATTCCTATAGAGGCACAACTCTAAAAGCACATAACAAGCAAATGAGAGCCAAAACACCCCTATGTTGGGGGAGGGTTTCCCTGTCCTATTTTGTCAGGAACTAGGGTTTCACTACGCACGCAGTGGTTTGAAACAACCTATAATCGGGTAGCAACTTGTCCTAGTTTGGAATGGTCACTATGGATTCCGAATATGCACTAGGTCGAATGGTCAAAAGGGGTGCCCCGATAAAATCGGGGTTTGTGTTCCCGTCGTGGCAGAGCCCGCAATCGGTCAGCCTTATGGCACGTTTCTCAAAGCGAGCCTCTGAAAAACTGTTCAGGAATAGCATACGGCAAACACAGTGTCCTAGGCGCACCAATGCACATGCAATGCAAAGAAACACATAAGTGTAATTAAAACAAGATATCATGACTTCGAGTCAAGTTCTCTAACTCCCCAGCAGAGTCGCCAAAAACTGTGGATGCGCCCCGAGGGCCTCATGCTTTTCCACAGTTCGGACTCAAAATTGTCACAGTTCTTAATTTGATCTCACAATGTGCGATGTGAGATTGATAAATCACCAAAGAGTCCAAATCCGGCAAATCGTTTTGGAAAACTGATTTTTAAGAAAGAAGTGCCAAACATGGACTGCTTTGCCAGATACAGAGTCGCCACCTAAATATTAATTTTGGGGGAATTTAGGAACCCTGACTCGTTGCCTAAGGCCACGTGTCCGTCATCACCAAAGTTGCCTCGGCTCGGGAACTTGGGTACGATTGGGGAAGGTCATCTATGAGCACCCCCGCTCACCCGATCAAAGATCGGCCACTACTAAACATGATATCTTGTTTTTGAAAACACATGCGTTCTTATTCCGGTTAATTGGTTAATCTTTACTACGTGATGCGTACAACAAAACAAGTATAGACTAGATCTCCTAACTTGGAACAAAGCATCGCGTATCCGTTTGTTTGGAAATGGTTTTGAATTTTGCTACTCGCAAGTAGGCTAAAAAACGGATTTCGATGAATTATTCCAATTCAAGCAATCCAACCTTCACCCACAGGCATTCAAGTAGTTATATCACATAAGCAATTAGCCTCATGGTAAGCATGCTTTCATGTTAACACTCACATACATGCAAGATGCTAAAGCATAAACACTCACAGTGTACTCTGAGCCAAAACAAGGAACATGTTAGTAATCAAATGTATGATCCAAGTCCATGTTAAGATGGCTAATGCATCGCAGGCAAAATGCAACTAGAATAGACTCGGCTAATCTAAAATGGCATGTGAGATGCGACAATTCGATACATGTATTGAACTTAGAATTGAAATACAATGCAATTAGTATGATGCGCCGAGCCCGGTGCATGCAATACAAATAAATGAATGCAAACATGCATAACATAAGGCATGCTAAATCAAATATGCCCTAAAACTAACCATCATAAGCGGTTAAATAAAAGGGAGAAAGAAGTGGGGGTTGGAAGACATGCATCACACACACGCACGCTTATTACACAATTCGCCCTCTCGACGAAGGGACCGAAAGAATAATACAAATTAACTAACTAACAAGCTAATTAATTATTACACAACGCTTAATTATTTAAACAGATTAATTAAGCTACTGAAAGCAGTAAAGCAGCCTCGGGAAGAGGGACAAATGCATGCATGCTCGGCTTCGCTCGGAGATCCATCGCCATGTCATGTTGCCTCTGTTTACACTGCTCTGCACCTCTGAAAACTTTGCAAGTCCCAAAAATGCTTCTGAACCACCTTCTGAGCATTGTGGGATATCACCGGCCAGAAGCCAAGGCCACCGGCCAAGGGGAACTGGTCATCGACCACTTGTAGGGATATCGGCCAAGAATGCATAGCCAGCCGGCACTGAAGATGGCCGACCGGCCATATCTTCCAGGAGAATCCTATTTTTCCTTGAAGAACCTCTTCAAGAACACCACTCCAGCAGGTTTCTCTGATCAAAATCAACTCAAGAACCCTAACAACAACCCTCTAGTGCCTCAGCAACCCCTACACATGTATGGAGGGGGTGTAATGTGGATGCCAGCTATCTGCCAAAAGCAGATGGAAATGGGTCGGCCGGAAAATATGGCCGATTGACCAAAAAAAATGGCTGGCCAACTAACAAAAGTGCCGACCGGCCAACACCCTTGGCCGATGGCAAGAAAAAGGGGCCGGTGGGTTGACGGGATGGCCAACAAGTCATCCTCTTCCCTTAGAAACAAAAACACAAGTGTTTGGTACATGACCAAGCACAAAACAGATAAGTTGAGAGATCTTGAGGCAAGACGTGTAGCCGAGACCTCCGAGAACTCAAAACGAACACGAGCATGGATAAGCATCGAGTGTTCAAACCATGACGTCGAAGTCTTAAGGACGGTAAAAAATGGGGTGTCTACAGCAGAATAAGTGGTATGTAGAAATTAGATACAGTATGAGTACAGTGTGTGTGTAGTGTATTTGATGTAGTGTACCAGTGCAGTTTGGGAAAGACTACAGTTGAAATGCCAGTGTATCAGTAGAAAGATGATAGCATGAAGCGCAAACTCAAGGAAAGTACTTGGATACCATGGAGACCAAGTAGTGTCTCCCTTCTCTGCCCATGCCCATCAGGGAAGCCACCAGCTCAAGATAGCTCCCCGTATACTCTATGAATGCCTGCAAATGCATTGTGGTGATTAATGTCTGGAATAAACATATTTGAAATGAAAATGTGAGATGCCAATGGTAGAGTGTGATCCATACCTGGGATAAGCCTCGAACTCCGACAAGCTCGTGTCTAGCCTCTGCCAGCTCAATCAGGATCTAATAAGCAGTCCCAATAGGCCTCCAACATGTGAGCGTAGTGGGAAGCTCTAGCCAACGAATAGGCTGCTCAACAAGGGGAGCCCCTCTAGCATGGGCCCTAGTCGCCTGAACCATCTTGCCTACTGCAGGAGCCTCTGCCCCCTCACCTGTGTGAGCGCCCGTCAGAGGTGGCAGAAGGTGGGTCTAAATAAAGGTCACGTAGTCGCTCTCATCTCTGAAGAAATCAACATCCAAGCCCACCATGAACTATGTAACTGCGTTAATAGATAGGCTATCCGTTGACCTCACAGACTCTGGAGGTGGCATCGGAACGATCGGATCTGGCATGGCCACAGTCTAGAAAACAAATCTCTTGCTTAAGAACCAAGCCCGATAGACTGGCCCTCCAACAGAATCCGAATCGCGATGTGCCCCATGCTCCCGCATATTGGTCCCGCACCATGGGCAACATCATGGCCCAGGGCTTCCATGCGATCTGCAAACAGAGAGTGCACATATTCTTAGTTGTTGTCAGTTGCTAAAGTGTAAATCAGAGCAGCGTTAAAGCAACAATGACTACATTTCGGGTTACCTCGTGGGCGGCCACAGTATCAAAGTAATGATGGCAGAAGGTAAAGGACTTGCGACTTTGGCACTGACACCGTCCATCGTATTGCCTCGAGTAGGGAACCATCGGGGGAGCTCCTCTATGGGCTCTGGAGTGAGGGCTGGAAAATATGCATAAACCCATAGTTGCAAGGAAAGTGCAGTGATATGTGATTAACACAGAGCATGAACAAATATAAAAGTGCAAAGCAGAAAGCATAAGGCATGAACAGATATAGAAAGTGTAAAATAGAAAGAATAGGGCATTAATAGATATAAAAAGTGCAAAACAGAAGGCACAGGGTATGAACAGATATAGAAAGTGCAAAGCAGAAAGCACAGGGCATGAACATATGTAGAAAGTGCATAGCAGAAAGCACAGGTGTTGAATAGATATAAAGCAAAAAATGTGTAGAAAATGTAACGTGCAAAGAAGGAACTGAAATGCATATCTCCTAGGCTCGCTATTAGCCTCCGATCCACTCTTTCCTCAAGCGGGAGGTAGAGCTCATATAGCCGTATAGGGTGGCGAGGCCAGCCCCACCCTAGTCGTAGAAGCTTACCCGGGAAAGGGTCACTAGGGCGCTTAACGAATATAAGCCCACGGTGTTCCACCTGCTCGAAAACAAGGTGGTGTTGAGGACAAACATCAGGAAGCCCTGGGCATACTGCTCCATCTCCTCCAGTATCTCGGGCTCGCTTCCTCTGAACTGCTTAGCAAACTAATTGTATCTCACCATAGCTGGCCGGTACAGGGGTGGGTGCGCTCCCAACAGGTCAATCCAAGTAGCCTTCCATCTCCCATGTTTGTGTCAAAGGGGATCGGATCACCCCTACTCCTAAGCCTGTGATCTATGCAAAGTCGTAGGGAGTCATCGTCATCTCCCCGACAGCAGAGAAGTGGAATGAGTTGGTAGTGTCTCATGACATCTCCACTAGCGCTCCTAGAAGGGGACGGCTTGCAATGATGCGTGTCAGGCCAGCGCAGAAAAGGCTGAAGCCAGTCTTGTCGACGATGTCGCAAAGCCCAGTTGGAAGCTCATCGTACCAATCCCTCATTGTCATCGCGCTGTACCACCTATAGGCATGGGAGTCTCCTTATGGCAAAGAACAGGTGAAACAGATCAGGCAGTGATGAAAGTATAGTCAGATGAAAGGCAGTGCAAGAAATGCCGTTAAAGGAAAGACAAGATTGCATAAAAATAGAGTTCATACCTCAGTCGCCCTGGATGAAAGTTGAAAGGCCGGCTTCCTCAGCAGCAGATCCTCTGGTATGCTGCGAGCAAAGTCGTTGAAGCGCCTAATGCCTCAAGGCGGTAAGATGTGCGTGTGTGGATGATATCTTGCCGGATCAAAAGGCTACGCTCTCAATGGCAATGGCTCTGGCTCAAACTCGGGCTCAAACTCTGCCTCAAGGTCCGCCTCAATGCCATGAGTCGCCTCACCAGCCTCAGCAACTATCGGCTCCTCTACCTCGACGACGTGTGGGAATGCAAGCGAAACCTCTGGAGGAGCTCTGTCGTGTGGAATCTCATCTGCCATTTGCCATCTCGAAAATGGGTGAAAAATAGGTGAAGAGTAAAGAAAAATGGAGAAAAGAGGGTAAACTTGGACAAAGTCAACCCTAGGAGAGAGAAAATGGAAGAAAAAGTCAAAGCCTGGGAAAGTTCACGAAACCCGAGAGAAACTCGAGGGGAACAAGCCTAAAGTGGTGAAAATCCAAGAAAAAGCGTCGAAATCAAAATCTGATCAGTTCAAAATGTAGAGAACTAAGAGGGTTTTACAAAAAAAAGTTTACGTGGGGTATTGGAAAACGTGTATAAAGCGTAAATCTAGAGAGAGGAGGTACCTAGAGAGAGAGGGAGAGGGTTTTCAGAAGTGTCAGTGTGAGGAAATGAAGTGTGGGGTGGTATATTTAAAGATCCACGTGCGGAAAGACCTAAATGCCCCAAACTGCCACAGATGGCTGGCAGGCCACATCGGTGGCCAGCAATCAGAATTAGTGGCCGGTAGCTGCCGACGCTCGCCCCTTGTGGCTAGCGAGTGGCCGGTGGCCTTCCTCTATCCTGATGTTGTTTTGTGTCTTTGTTTCCCAAGAAGTGAAGGGAAAATTTACTATTGGGTCCCAATTGTTTCTAAGGGAGCTCAAAACTGTGTTTTGGCGCACGATGTTCCTCACTTGCCAACATGAACGAGGTGTATCCTTTGTGGACATGTTGCAACATCTTCAAGAGGTAAATCGGAGGTCGTCTTCGACTATTGGTTTTATTCGTGTTGTTAAATTACATATTTATGCTCTTCCATTGCATAGAATATGCACTTTCACGTATATGTACGCTGCACACATGTCTTGCATCATTTATGATTCATACGTAGAACATGTTGTCAATTTTGCATAGAATATGCTATTATTTCATGCATAGAATATGCTTTTGTTTCTTGCATAGAACATGCATTCAATTAACATCATACGTTAGTTGATCACCTTGCATGAAACATGGATTCTCACTGTTTATAATCACGTTCACTTTGTGCATCTATTGCACATGTTCATTTTGTGTATCTATCGTACACCTCTCTTGTTTCTTGGGAAGCGTGAGCCCGAGCTATTTTTCTTGTTTCTTAGGACATGTGAAGTGCGGTCCTGAGCGGGTTTTGTCTTGGGACGCGTGAAGTGCGAGCAATTTTCTTTTATCTCGGGATGCGTGAAACGCGAGCCCAAGTGGTTTTCTTGTATCTCGGGACGCGTGAAGTGCGAGCCCAAGCGGTTTTTCTTTTACCTCGGGACGTATGAAATGTGAGCTTGAGCGGTTTTGTTTCTTATCTCAAGGCGTATGAAGTGCGGCCCTGGGCATGTTTTTATCTTGGGACGCGTGAAGCGTGAGCCCAAGCGGTTTCTCCTGTTTCTCAGGACACATGAAGCGTGAGCCTGAGCGGTTTTTATCTTAGGATTTGTGAAACACGACCCCAAGTGGTTTTCGTTTCTTAGTTTCTCAAGATGCGTGAAACGCAACCCTGAGCGGTGTTTTCATTCCTCGTCTCGTGTTTTGGCGTGGTCAGATTGTGTTTAAGATCTTTTTGTTGGGAACCTATATTGGTTTTAAGCTTGAAGCTGCTCATTCATATGTTGTTATCTTGTTATTTTGCTCATTGCATCTGTTATTGCTTATTGTATCATCTTGCATGAGCATGAATTTTCAAAATAGCCGGCTTTGTGAAGCGTGTGAGTCCAGCTTTCAAAGTTTCCTTCGTGCATATCATTTGCATCTTGCCCCAGAACTATGCTGGTTTGATTCCTTGCAGAGGGGTGCGAAGGCAGCCTGCGGGCGCAACCATTTCTTTCTGTCTTGATTGTTTGTCCAAGTCTTGCGGCGTTGTCAAAATGGGTCGTCTTTGGACTTTGACATTCACTCACGTCATTTCATGAATCCAAGTTCTGTCAAAGAGGGGCAACTGTAGACACCCCATTTTTGACGGCCCTTGCGACTTGCACGTCATCGCTTGCACACCCAACGATGAGTGCATATGCTGTCAAGTGCTTGAAGTCCTTAGTGGAATGCCACAGCTTTGAGCCTTCCAAACCTTGCACCCTTGTTGCTTTGTTTTTGGACCAAACCCAGAGATTTTCAAGCTTGCAACCTTTGGTGGCCTGCCAGTCACCTCCATGGCCTGTCGGCGATCAGTGTTGGCCGGTCGGCCACCATTGTGTTTTGCAAATATTTTGTGACAGCTCTGTCAGCTGTTTGCGTAGATACATGAATCTGCACCCATGTGTAGGGCTGGACGTTTATGAGGGAGTGGCTTGGTTTTCTATATATAGATGACCTCCCTCTCATGTTTGGAGGTTAGAAAGATTTTAGAGCAAAATTTTTCCTCTCTCTCTCTCTCTTGTAAATTTCTTAACCTTTGTTTATACACTCTTAACCAAACCTCTCCAACTTTGGGCTGAGGTAACTTTGAGCCTTATTTGAGCTCAAGGGTGTGTTTGCCTTGTTTTATTGCCCAGAATTGGTTCTTCTCTTCAAGAGCAAGGAAGCCCAATCACCAGTGGCCGGCAGGCCATCATCAGTGGACGGTTGGCCCTCTATCGGCCACCAGTACAAAATCAAGCAGTGTCCTTTTGAAGCAGAATAGAGTTATTCTCGAGGTGGAAATTAGTGCAAGTGTTCTACTATGCAACAGAGGCATTTAGCAGCAGAAACAGTGTCTTTTTTGGGGTGGAAACCGCATTCATGCATGAGCCCTCCATCGATCCTCGGGATCCGTGTTGTATATGTTAGTGTTATTAAAATAGTGGCTTTGTACTTAATTAGTTAGAATAGCTAATTTGTCTCATGTTATAATTATTTTAATTGGCTAGATTAGTTAATTAATTAGTTCATCAGTTTGTAATAAATTAGTTAAGTAGTTTAGCTAAATTATTCAATTGTTTTTGTAATAGCTAGTTAATTAGTTTAGCTAATTAGTTAGTTTATTCGGACCTTCCTGTGTGAGTGCGCAATGTTGTAATAATGTGCATGTCTTCCAACCCCACATCTTTCTCCCTTTTATTTACTAGCTTATGATGGTTAGTTTAGGGCATCATATTTTGTTTAGCATTCTTCATGTTTGCATCCATTTGTATTATATGCACCAAGGCTCAGTTCATCATTCCAACTTGCATTGTTAGTTTAAATACTTCTTTGAATATGTGCTTAGATCGCATGCTATCAAATTGCTTCATATGCCATATTAGTAGCCGAGCCTAATAATTGCATATCGCATGTGTTGCATTAGTCATGTTGCATTAGTCATATTGCATAAGTTAGGATCATGCATTATTCAAACTTTATCATTGTTTTTTTGGCTTGGAGTACTAGGTGAGCATTTACTCACTTTAGCATATTGCATGTGTGTGATTGTTGCCATGTCTAGCATGCTTGCCATGAGGCTAAGTGCTTAAAATTGATAAATTGCTTGAATGCCTGTGGATAAAAGCTAGTTGCTTGAATTGGAATAATTTGAGTAATGTTAATTATGTGATTGCTTTATCAAGTGGTACATATTTGAAACAATTTTCAAAACAAACATGAATCGAAGCGTTCCAATTCTTGCAAATTTAGTCTATACTTGTGTGTGTGTGCAACACATAGTAATACTAAACTAATAATCCAAACAAGAGCATATAATGTTGATAAAAATCATATCATGATTAGTAAAGACCGATCTTTGATCAGGCGAGTGAGGGTGTTCATTTCATGACCTTTCCCTCTCGTACCTAAGTTCTCAAGTGGAGACAATCTTGGTAATGACGGATACGTGGCCTTTGACACGAGTCATGGGTTTCCTAGATTTCCCAAAAATATTTGGGTGCGCGACTTTGTATCTGGCAAACCAATCCATTTTTGACAATTTGATTCAAAATCGATTTTCTAAAAAGATTTGACGGATTGGGACTCTTTGATGTTTATTTATTTCACATTGCACTTGTGGAATCAGCTTCAAAACCGCGGGAGTTCGATACTGTAGGGCTTATTCATTTTTCGAAAGGGGGCACGAAAAGTCGAGCCACAATCATCTATATATAGAAAAACTTGTGCCTCAGCTGGAAATATTTGTATATAGACAGCTGGTGTAGTGCATACACCTGTGGAGGATAGCTGGCAACAAACATCTGCAAAAATCTATTTTTTGACACAAATGGCCAGCAAGCCACTAGAAGACGGTGGCCTTCCACTAATAGTGGGCGGCAGGCCGCTAGTGTGCGGCCAGACAAAAAATTGTTTTGAAGCCCAACTTTAAACGAGCATATCTCTCTCATCCAAAATTGGTTTTAGGTCATTCTTGAGTCTAAATTAAAGCCCCAGAAGTATACTTTCCAATGGCAGTGGCCTCACATCTAAATTCTAAGTATAAAAAGAGATATGCCTATTTTAGTGAAGGCTACTCATTTTTATCTCAACGGGTTGATGCCTAACTTTTCCCCCAACTGGTTTTCTTCCCTCCCTCTGATTTCCTTCAACTCCAAGCTTATAAATAAGGTGCTTTTAAAGATTTTTCAAAGAGTTCACATCCCTTTCATTTATTTCCACTTTGTCCTTACTCAGTTTGCCGAAAAGTGTAATATTTTAAATGAAATGCGAGCCTCGGAACATCGTAGAAACATTTGGAAAAATATTTTGAAAAAAAAGAAGAGGGTTTTAAGGTCTAAAATAGTTTTGGTAAAAAATGGGGTGTAAGGTTAGGATTAGAAGCTCTTTTTGCTGAAGAATCGAACATTTGTACAGCGTGCCTTTTCATCATCGAGTGATCAACCTGAGGCACCCAAGTCTTAAGGGTGGTAAAAAATTGAGGTGTCTATAGTTGCCCCTCTTTGACAAACCTCGAAGTCATGAAATGACGTGAGTGAATGTCAAAGCCCGAAGACGACCCATTTTGACAACGCCTTAAGACTTGGGCAAACAAACAAAATGCAGATGCAGTTGGTTGAACCAGAGGGTTGCCTACGTATCCCTTTGCAAGGAATCAAACCAACGTAGTTCAGGGGTAGGATGCTGTAGACACCGCATTTTTGACCGCCCTTAAGACTTGGGCGCTACTGATGGTTTACTTGGTGGTGAAAGTTGTGTAGTGCCAAATGGTCGATTTCTTCAGCAAGGAGAGTCAAATCCTAATCTCACACCCCATTTTTGGACCAAAATATTTTAGATCTTAAAATCCTCTCTTTCAAAACACTTTTGAAAAAGTTCCTACGATGTTTCGACGCTCGCATTTTGTTAAATGTTGCGCTTTTCGATAAACTAAGCAAGGACAAAGTGGAAATGAATGAAAGAGAGATGAAATCATTTAAAAATCTTTCAAAACACCTTGTTTAGGGGTTTGGAGTTGAAGAAAAGAGGAGAAGAGGGAAGAAACCAAGTTGGGGAAGAAGATGGGCATGAACCGTTAAGAGAAAGAGTCAAGCATCCCTCGCTAAATCAGGCCTATCTTTTTGAATACTTGGATTTCAGCTATGAGTCTGCCACCGTTGGAAACAAGACTTCCGGGGGCTTCATTTTGCACTTAAGAATCTCCTAAAGCCGTGTCCGGATGAGGAAGATATGGCTGGTTGGAGTTGCGCATCAATCCGAGTGAGCAGAAACTGAGCAGTCTTCACTAAAAGAGGGATATCTCTTAGCACAGTTGGAATTTTGATGTGAGGCTGCCACCATTGGAAATCTTACTTCCGAGGCTTCAATTTTCACACAAGAATGACCTGAAAAAGCATCCAGATGAAGGAGTCAGGCTTGCTTCAATTCGGGTACCAGGACTAATTTTTGCTACCGACCACTAAGGGAGTGTGCCGACCACAAATGGAGCATGCCAACCTTATGCTGACCATAAATGATCCTTGTCGACCAGAAAAGGTGGTCAGTCGACTAGTTGAGGTGGTCGGTCAACCACTTGTGCCCAGAAAGCCCGGAATTTTGCAGATATTTTGCTTCAGCTGTTCCAGACTGTCCCAGATTTTTCGGAATTGAGATATTTCGACCAAATGCTCTCTTTTTGCTATATATGAAGCTATATCTCATATATTCAAGGGTTAGAACATTGAAGAAAATTTGGGAGCTTCTCACTCTAGAATCCTCTCTCTCTAGAAGATTTGTGAGCAAATTCTCCCCTCTCTCTAGAATTCTCTCTTTCTCCTCTTGTTTTAGGCTTAGAAGTGAGAATTTTCTACACTTTTGCAAAGAGACCCTTAACCAAAGTTGATCATCTTTGGGCTGAGGTAGCTTGGGACTTTGTTTGAGCTCCAAAAGGCTGATTTTGGTTGGTTTTGCTGCTGTGCTTCAAGGTGCTTCAAGGGTAAGCACTTCTCTCTTTCAAGCTTGTTTTTGAACATTTGCTTTACCCTCCTTTTTCCATTGTTTTGGACTATTTTGAGGCTGGTTTTGAACTATAAAAAACTCTGATTTTGAGGTTCTAGAATGATGGTTTAAGCCTTGTTTGGCTAGGGGGTGTTTCCTCCTTTTTGCTCCTTGGCTTATAAAGCCTTTTGAGCCATCTCTCAAAGCTTTTCAAACAACTTCTTTTTGGCCTTTTAACCACTGAAATCCAGGAGATTTTCAGTAACAAAAAGCTTGTTTTGAGGTCCCAAATGGGAGGGGATAGCCTCCCCTCCTTGTCTCTCCATGCCATGCCTTGCCTTGTTAGCACTATAAAGTAGCATCTTTTTGTGGCTTATGTTAGCTCTTTTCAAGCATATTTTTGTGACTTTTAAGACCTGATATAACTCTGTTTTGGGCTGGTTTGGTCACCTCTTGCATGCTTCATGTGCTTGTAGTGCAATCTCACTCATTAGCCTACTGTACTTGGTGTTTTGGCCTTTCATTCTAGCTTGTCTTAGCTATACTCCATGCATGTTTTTAGCGTTATTTTGACATGCTTTAGGACTGTTTTGAGTGTTCTTGGCCTTTTGGGGCTTGCTTTGTATAGCTATAGTGTAAATGGCTTCACTAGTCTTGAGTTTTGAGACCACTAGCATGCTATATTTGTGATGTGTGCATGATATGGCTTCATTTGGTATGTAATTTCAGAGCATATGCCATTGACACACTCTCACATTTTCCACTCCTTCAATGTGTTTGAGAGTTGTGTCTTCATGCCTTGTTTGCGAGCCATCAAATGTGCATATTTTCCTTGTGTTATATGCCTTGATCTTAGTATATTTCAACCACTGTTTTGGCATATTTAACCTCTGTCTGGGGTTGGTTTGGTTATTTAGGCTTAGTATTGTATGCGTATAGTGCTATGCTCTTTGCTAGTTTCAATGCCTTTGACTTCAAGCATGTTTTGTATGCATCATTTCCATGATTTTAAGTCATTTAGCATGTCATTTCAGTGCTAAAAATTATGCCATTGCACTCTATGCTTCACTCCTTCATTTGTTTTGAAAGAGGTCTTGAGCCCCTTGTTGGCTTGAGCATGGAATTGAGGCTCTCATGCCTAATGGTTTTAGCCTTCTCTTGAGGGCTTCTACTAACCAAAAGCATGAGGCTTCTTTCATACTTAAGGTACTTGTAGTTTAGACCATCTTTCCCATTAGAGGACAATCACATATGGACAAATCAATTAAAGGATTAATTGGTAAGTTAAAATGAGTAAAGAAAATTAAACCAAGTAAAACATGCCAAGATAACATGTTTGAGTTGCATTGCATGTGTTTGGATCGGACGTTAATTCAAACACAAGAAATATGAGACGTTTCATACTTGAAGTGATGAAACGTGTCACGTTTCTTGGTCGCCGTCCCCCTTGATTGTGCATGATAGGGTGGAGGCCTCTTGAGTCTTGTGTGTTATTTGTGCACTCATTGACTTGTACAAACCTGGCTTCTCGGCCATAGTGCATTGCGATGCTCGGTTGGTGGCCCGAGAGTCGAGTACCGCACTTCTTTGAGCTTGAGAAATGATAAGGAGTGTGGTGGTACACACATTTCCTTGCAAATACACTGCCATGCCTCTGTTTGTGCTCTGTTGCAGCAAAAGGAGGAAATTCAGGGAATAAGTGGCCGACCGGCCACCAGAGAAGCCGACCGGCCATCAAAGCCTGCCGACCGGCCGTCATTACTGGCCGATGGCCACCATCTCTGGCCGATCATCCCTCGGCATGTGGCTGAGATGGGTCGAAATCAACCTGGAAGTTGGCACAATTTTCAGAGGTCTAAAGGTGTGCAAAAAGAGGCATCTTGAGGCAAGGCAGTGGATTTCCGGGAGGACGCGACTGAGCATGCATGCATCCCTCACCCTCGAGGCCTTTTAACTGCTTTGCTTAGCTAGTTAATTCATTGCTTCTGTACTTAATTAGTTAATGTGCTTAGCTAATAGATCTATGTAGTAATTTGTAATAGTTAGCTTAATTAGCGTAGCTAGTTAGCTTTCATTTTATTCGGGCCCTCTTACGAGAGGGCGTATTGTTGTAATAAGGGTGCGTGCGTGTGTGCATGTCTTCCAGCCCCCATTTCTTTCTCCCTTCTACTTAACCACTTTCGATGGTTAGTTTAGGGCACGTTTTGATTAGTATACCTTATGCTTGCATGCGTGCATCATTCATTTGTCTTGCATGCACCGGGCTCGGCGCATCGTTCAAACTGCATTGTATTTCAATACTTACTTGAATACATGTTATCAAGTGTTGCATTCATATGCCATTCTAGATAGCCGAGCCTATTTTAGTTACATTTTTGCATATGTTGCATTAGGCATCTCAACATAGCTAGGATCATGCATGATTACTAACTAGCTTCTGTTTTGGCTCGGAGTACACTGTGAGTGTTTACGCTTTAGTATCCTTGCATGTGTGTAAGTGGTTGCCATGATAGCATGCTTGCCATGAGGCTATTTGCTTAATTGATATAACTGCATGAATGCCTGTGGATGAAGGCTTCATTGCTTGAATTGGAACAATTCATCAGAATGTGCATTTTAAGCCAACTTAAAGTGGCAAATCATCACGTTTTAAGCCCACTTGAGGGTGGCAAATCCGCGCTTTAGCCTACTTGCGAGTAGCAACTTCAAACCATTTTTGAAAAACAAACATGAGATGTTTTGTTCCAAATTGAGTGATTTAGTCTATACTTGTGTGTTGTGCGCATCACATAGTAAGGTTAGCTAATAAACCAGAATAAGAACGCATGTGTTTTCAAAAACAACATATCATGTTAGTAGAGGCTGATCTTTGATCAAGCGAGCGGGGGTGCTCATTTCAGGACCTTCCCCTCTTGTACCCAAGTTCTCGAGCCGAGGAAACTTTGGTGATGACGGACACGTGGCCTTTGGCACGAGTCACGGTTTCCTAAATTTCTCAAAACAAAATATTTAGGTGGCGACTCTGAAATCTGGCAAAGTAGTCCATGTTTGGTGCTTTTTGATTCAAAATTGATTTTTCAAAACCAATTGCCGGATTTGGACTCTTTGGTGATTTATCAGTCTTACATTGCACTTTGTGAGATTAGATTCAGAACTGTGACAGGAGTCTGAACTGTAGTAGCTAGAACTACAATTCGCACCCTCTCCGAAAGGGGGGCGCGCGGAGCGAGTTCGGGGCAATCTACAGATGCAAAATGATACACAATGTAACGACATAATGAAACCATATGCAGTGCAAAACACATGAATACCATAAAGGAATGGAGATGCAAATCAAACTACGTTTTATATAGAAAAGAAGTGGGCACAGCCAAACGACGCCTAACACAGGCTAAGTGTCTACATCCTCAATACTGGCCTCAACGTAGCATAGATGCTTACACATAACAGAACCATGTTTCAATGTGAAAGGAGTTCGGGCACATGCAGAACTATGTTTTTCGTAGAAAGGGTACAAGTAATTGGGTGGTATGATATAAGTGAGGAATGATTTGCTAGGGAAAGATAATGATCCTTAATACTGAATATAACAAGAGAAAGTACGATTCAGTAGATGTAATTGATACAGTGAATAAGGTGTAGGCCGAACCACATGTTACCGAGAAAAGGCATGGACACAAAACAAACCATATCTAACATAAAAAAGGTGTTGGCACCCTCAATATTGGCCTCAACGCAGCATGGGTACTTACACATGACAGAACCATGTTTCAATGAGGGAAAGGTATGAGCACATGCCAAACTAAGCTTAACATGGAAAAGATGCAGGCAATAAAATGGTATGATGTAATGAATGTAATGGATAGAGCAATAGATGTATGCGATGGATGCTATATGCAATGTAATAGAAGTACTAGATGATAGATGCAATGTAGTAGCTACGAAGCGATGCCTTAGAAAGCACCCGACATGGGTAATTGGTGATGACTCACCTTATGTTGCTAGGGATTTACCTCTTTCTCTTGGTTTCAAGACTTCTTCCTACATTTTGCATTTCCAAACCACATGTACTACTTTTCTCCCTAACTATGTTTGCAACTTTTCCCATTCTCCAACAGGGTGACATACTAGGTTGGTTCAGTATCCACAATTGAGGCGCTTACAAGCTACCTCTACGTATGGAGTTGCTATACAGATTTTAAGCCTAGGATACACCCCTGGGTATTTAAATCAGACTTTAGTCTCAAAAATCCCAAACCTTTGCATTCTAGGCCTCAGCCATTTGAACTCTAGTTTTTACCATCGCAATTGATCTCCTAGGAACTCACTGCAAACATAGTTAGGTGGCTATACCAGACCGCTTGAAGCCATTCAGGAAAAACAAATACCAAAGGAATTGCACCTTTAGAGGATTTGAGGTCTCCTAAACCCAGTGAGTGCGCTAGACAGTGCGAGTGAGGTGCACAAAACTGCGTGATGCAAGTGGATGCACAAAATAGTGGTGGAAAGGATGCACAAAGCAGTGCTATATAGGGTGAACGCACAAAACAATACTATTTGGATGCAGAAGATAGTGTGATGCAAGGTGCACAACACAGTGCGTTACAGAGTGAATGCACAAAACAATGCGATGTAACTAGAATGCACAAAATAGTGCGATGCAAGGTGAATGCACAAAACAGTGCTATGCAAGGTGAATGAACAAAATAGTACGATGTAAGGTGAATGCACAAAGCAGTGCTATGCAAGGTGAATGCACAAAATAGTGCTAGCAACTCTATCTTCTATACTAGACATCCCACTTGGAGTTTGGATGCGTCCGATTATCATTGAGCAGAAATGCATGTTGGCCTATAAAACTATCACCGCAATAGATGAAGCGCAAGACAAAAACCCTTGGTACTACGATATTTGGAACTTCTTAGAAAAGGAGATTTAGCCAATAGGGGCAAATGCCAAGGACAAAAGAGGAATACGGTGAATGGCCATCCAATTTATCATCTGCGGAGGTAAATTGTATAAAAGAGGCCATCTGGGAATGCACAAGTTGTGTGTCGAAGAAGAGGAATCAAAGCGCCTGATGGAGGCCATCCATGGAGGAGAGTGCAGAGCGCACATGAACGGAGTGGTGTTAGCTCGGAAGATTCTCAGGCAAGGTTTCTGCTGGTCCACTATGGAGGAGGATTGTATTGGTTTTGTTCTATGGTGCCCCAAATGCCAAACTCATGTCAATCGCATGAATATCCCGCCGTCAAAACTGTACAACATGACTTCACCATGGCCTTTCTCAGTCTGGGGAATCGATGTCATCGGTGCAATCACACCAAAAGGGTCAAATGGGCATGAATATATCTTGGTGGCAATTGATTACTTTACAAAATGGGTGGAAGCTCTGTCCTATGAGGGGTTGAAAGCATCGCATGTGGCCAAGTTCATCAGAAACAATATCATTTGTTGATATAGAGTTCCAAACGAGATTATATCAGATAATGGCTCCCACTTTAAGAAAGAGGTGATAGACTTGTTGGAGAAATACAATGTGGCTTTCCATAAGTCATCTACATATAGGCCGTAAACCAATGGAGTTGTTGAAGCCGCCAACAAGAACATCAAGAACATCTTGCAGAAGATGGTTGAGACCTACAGGACTGGCTAGACAAATTGCCATTTATACTCTGGGGCTATAGAACTTCAATCCGAACGTCTATAGGGGCAACTCCTTATTCTCTTGTCTATGGAATGGAAACTATTTTGCCAATTGAAATAGAAGTCCCATCTTTGTGAGTTATGGTTGAATGTCAGATAGCAGAGGCAGACTGGCAACAGAGCAGATTTCAAGAGTTAATGCTGTTTGATGAGAGAAGGCTGAAGGCATTGTATCATGTTCAGAGCTACCAGCGCAGGATTGCCAGCGCTTTTAACAAGAAAGTTAAGTCCTAGAATCTCAAGGAGGGAGATATGGTGCTAAAAGACAACCCAGGTCCCATCCATGACCCTAGGGGCAAGTTCAGACCCAATTGGACTGGTCCTTACATCATTAAAACTATTTCGTCGGGTGGAGCTGTTATTCTCATGGACTTAGATGGCCTAGAATTTTCACAACCGATCAACATGGACAAGTTGAGGAAATATTATCCCTAAGAGGCTCGCTATGCTGAAAACTCAGAAGGGTAGCGTAGGCAAAAGTTAGAGCATGAAAATTAGAAATAAAGAAAAACTGAGCTCACAAGGTTGAAAACCCTAAAGGGCGACTTTGGCAAAAGTTAGAGCGCAAAAGGAGAGAGTTAATACTTGAGTGAACCTGAACCGAACTACGTAAGGCCTGATTCCCATCTTCAGGATATGTATGCAACTTCATCTTGAAGTTAGGCCATAATCACCTCCAACATAACTATCTTGTCCATGTGTTTGATCAGGTCATCTCTGTTGGTTCTTTACCTGAGAGTTCGATTGTGATCTTTACTCTAAGACAAGAGCTGGTTACAATGCAGAGCAGTTCGGTTGTAATTAGGGGCAGTTTATGATCTTTTGATTTGGGGTTTTATATCTTGAGGATTGATTCCGTGCGTGTCGGGTGGTGATCCTTTTCAAAAATGGTTTTGAAAAGTTTTTAATAGAAGTTGTTTAGTTCAAAATTTTACCTTTTACAACTTAGAAAATTTTTGGACGAAAAGGAAAATTTTCAGTGCTCACAACTTTAATTTCATTGATTTCAGCATAAAGTTCTCCAACTCTCTAATACAAATCAAAGTTTCTTTTATTACATGAAAATTTTTTTGAAAAGAAAGCTCAAAGCAATAAACTAGGGGCATAGGTGAGTCAGATGCTCCTGCGCCCTCTACTCGTGCTTATGGAAGCTTCTGAAGCCAAAAGTGTGGTGACCTCTACCTCTGAACTATTATATTTTATTTTTATATATAAGTTTAATTGCATGATTGTGTAATTACATGCTTAATTTCATAGTTATCTGTTATCGCATGGAATATCTGTTGGAATTGACAACTTAGAGATGAAAATTGAGTGCGTAGACAGTTTCAGAAACTGAAATTGATTTAGGTTAATGGACTAATTAGAATATTTAGAATTTTATGGCAACTTTAATTGAAAAGTGATTCGGATCAAAATAATTAGAATAAACTTATTGAATTAATTAGAATTGAGCCTACTTAGTTAACAATAATTAACCTTGATTAGGCTAAGTTAATTGTACCCTATATAAGGCTCTAATTAAGCTTATATGCTCATATATGCATCCTTTGGTTGAGATTAGAGAGAGAGAGAACAAGAGGGAACTTAACATTTAGAGATAGAGAAGGAGAACTAGAAGGAAATTGTAGAGATTGGTGAATTAAGCTATAAGACACTGGAATTCAAGCTATAGGTATGGTCTTCAACCTTAATCTTTATAAATAAAACATGCAGAAGTTGAATTCATCCAAGTTTTGAGTTTATTTGCAAGAAATTGTATAATAGAGGCATGAATTAGCTTGAATTGGAAGAATTGGGTTGAATTATGTACATGCATGCACAAATTGAGTTAGAATCATGAGATTCTTTCTTGCATGGCACTTTTGTAACTTAATTTAAGGGTTTTTCCATGGTTTCATACTTATTATGTAGGTTGATCAAGTTTTTGGAATATAAAATTCAATGCAAGGTATGTGTGGTTCATAATATAGAGTTTCAAGCTTTGGATTGTCAAATGGATCATGGTTTTGAACACTTGATTTCAAATTAACTATGTTTCTATGTTTTCAAATGTTTTTCCCATGATTTTGTACCTAAAACACGAGTTTGGAACCTTTGAATACCAAATTTGAAGTTCAAACACAGTTCTGGAAATTCTAGAATTCGCACAATCCGCTCGAGCGTGAAAATCGAGCTTCCAGAAGTTTTACAAAATTTTACAGACCGCTCGAGTGACCAAAGTGGCGCTCGAGTGAAGACCACTTTTACTCAGTCTTCTACTCGAGCGATCATCATGAAGAAATTTCATGCAACCAGTACTTTTGTCAAGTTTGTAGACCGCTTGAGCGACAGAAGTTGCACTCGAGCGACTATCCTTATTTTTGGATGCTCGCTCGAGCGAAGGAAGTTGTGCTCGAGCGGAGACCCTGTTTTCAGCAAAGTTTGACTAACTCTTTTAAGTGCATAATTGCATCCTTATATCATTTCTAGCATCCTTAAGCATCAAATGGACTCATATAATCATAGGATGAGTTGGAAATGCATGAGGAGAATTGAATTAAAATGGATTGGCGTTTCAATTGTGCTTTTGCATGTGTTTTGTTTAGGTGGACGTCCGAGGCTTAGTGACAACCTTATAAAGATATGCTCAAAGTATATTTTTTCGAATGATTACTGTTTCTGAAATTATTACGTGTTTAATTGATTAATTAATTGTAATGTCACTTTCCTTCGATGAATGAAGTTCACTTATGAAATTGTAATGTGGCATCCATTCCCTTGCCTGGGTGTAATAATACCATGGCTATTGGATTGATTGAAACACATAGATCTCTAGTGTTTGACCCTCTGTGTTCCATTGGTTTGACCCTCTATGGTCCATTGGTTTGACCCTTCGTGGTCCATTGGCTTGACCCTCCGTGGTCCATAATTATTGAAATATGATTGCTTCTTGGATGTGCCACTCAATTTAATATTGAAAGATATCGATGATGAAATTTATTGATTAATGAGAGGTGATTGTTGAAATTTGATTGACCTATATTATTGAACTTCATTCTTATAACCTCTTTATTTGTTATTACTCAATAGGCCCTAGCTTACTACTTATTATATATATGTAGGTGGGCAAGTTGATCATCAGAGTTAAGAAACCTCGAGTCTACCCCAGGTCAGCCTTTTGAGGAGCTTCCAAGTGAAGTAATCAGGCTCAGGTGGAGCCATGTTAGTTGAACCCTCTTCTTTTTGTTTGTTCAAAGGTTTTGTATTTGTGTATAGTTGCAGTTTGTATATTACAAGGCAAGAATTTGTACAATTGTGATGAATGTACTTTTGGAATGAATTTTTGCATAGTATACTAGTTCTTCTCATATACCCATGGCTCAATGGATAATTTCTATGTCATTTTAGACTTCCACTAAGCCCCATACTTTATTATAAGAAGTGTATTTGTATGGAGGCCATAGGTAATCTATGATTACTGGCTGGTCATGACGTCAAACCTATAGGGGCATGTTTGGGTTGTGATAGAGTAGTATCAGGGCACGAGTTATATATCACTCACCTATCCATTGAGCTATAGAGAGTCTAGAAGAGACTTCAAGACTGCATTCATGTGTATTTAAATACTAGAATGAGACAATTTGTATGATTACATATTTGAATTTGTACATGTATACACATTTTATTTGTTGTGCTTATCATAATACAAGTTTCATATAGAAAATGGTGAGGACAAGGGGTGATGAGCTAGAGGAAGTAACCTCCTCAAGACTGCATAGATTGGAACGAATGATACAGGACATGGCTAAAGCCATAAGACAACAACAACAGTGGCAACAACAACAACAACAATCACCACCCCCACCTCCGATGCCTGTACCACCTCCAGCTCCAGGGTGTTAGCCGGAGACCTGTACTATTGCTTTGACCAGAGAATTTAAAAAGATGAAGCCACCGGTGTTTCATTGAGGAATTGAACCATTAAAAGCCGAAGCTTGGGTTTTAGGGATTGAAAAATTGTTTGAAGTATTCCTATGTACCGAAGCTCAGAAAGTATAACTAGCCGTATTCACCTTAGAAGATGATACCAGGCGTTGGTGGATGTTGGTGCGTGATGAAAATAAGCATATTACTTGGGCTCGCTTTTTATAAATCTTTTATGAGATGTACTTCCCACAATGTGTGCGGGACAGGAAGGTGTCCAAATTCATGGAACTCAAGCAGGGAAACAATTCAGTTGCTGAGTATGAAGCCCAGTATACGGAGTTGGCTCGCTTTGCACCGCACATGGTAGATACAGACTACAAGAAAGCTAGACAATTTAAGGGAGGTTTGCGTGACCCAATCCTGGATAAAATCAGTGTACTTAAATTACCAACATATGTGGATGTACTTGATAGGGCACTGATAGCAGAAGGTAATGTCGCTAATCGCAAACAGAAGTTTGAGTGGATGAGCAGAAAACAAAATTTTAATAAGGGAGCAACGTCAACAAATAAGAAGTCAAAATCTGGGAGTTCTAGTAATACTGGTTCAAGCCAAGGTGTTAATTCGGCATTAACTTGCGCTACTTGTGGAAAGAAACATTGGGGTGTTTGCTACCGCACATCGGGGGCTTGCTATGACATTGGAAAGATGGGACACATTGCAAAGGACTGTACACAACTACATCGAACTGGGAATCATGGTACTACAAGTTTAACTAGATCTACTCCAACAGTAGGAACAAATTCAACACCCATTACGGCAAGAAATGAACAAAAGTAAGGAAGGGTTGTCGCACTGATTTCGGGGGACACTCAAAATGCTGAGGCTGTGTGTGGGCTCGACTTTCTTTGCACACCCCCCTTTCGGAGAGGCGCGAATTGGTCTCCTACTACAATTCGGACTCTTGTCACGGTTCTGAATCTAATCTCACAAAGTGCAATGTGAGACTGATAAACACCAAAGAGTCCAATCCGGCAAGTCATTTTGGAAAATCAGATTTTAAATCAAATATTGCCAAAACTGGATTGCTTTGCCAAATTACAGAGTCGCCACCTAAATATTTTGTTTTTGGAAAATTTAGGAAACCCTGACTCGTGCCAAAGGCCACGTGTCCGTCATCACCAAAGTTGTCTCGGCTCGGGAACTTGGGTACGAGAGGGGAAGGTCCTGAAATGAGCACCCCCGCTCGCCCGATCAAAGATCGGCTTCTACTAAGCATGATATGTTGTTTTATAAACACATGTGTTCTTCTTATTCCGATTATTAGCTAACTTTACTACGTGATGCGCACAGCATACAAGTATAGACTAAATCGCAAGAATTGGAACAAAACAATTCATGTTTGTTTTTGAAAATGGTTTGAAAGTACCACCCTCAAGTGGGCTAAAGCATGGATTTGCCACCCTCAAGTGGGCTTAAAACATGATGATTTGCCACTTCGCAAAGTGGGCTTAAAACTCACATTTGATGAATTGTCCCAATTCAAGTAATAAAGCCTCCATCCACAGGCATTCATGCAGTTTATCATTTAAGCACATAGCCTCATGGTAAACATACTATCATGGCCACGCTCACACTCATGCAAGTATGCTAAAGCATAAAACTTACAGTGTACTCCAAGTTAAAACAAAAGATAGTTAGAAATATGCATGATCCTAACTATGTTAAAATGCCTAATGCAACACATGCAAAATGAAACTAAATAGGCTCGGCTATCTAAGATGGCATATGAATGGAACTTGATAACATGCTTTGAAACATGTATTCAAAGAAGTGTTGAAATACAATGCAGTTTGAATGATGCGCTGAGCCCTGTGCATGCAAGACAAATGAATGATGCACGCATGCAAGCATAAGGTATGCTAATCGAAATATGCCGTAATCTAACTACTGAAAGCGGATAAATAAAAGGGAGAAAGAAGTGGGGTTGGAAGACATGTACACACGCATGCACCCTTATTACAACATTGTGCCCTCTCGAAGGAGGGTCCGAATGAATAAGCTAAGCTAAACTAACTAATCTAATTAAACTAATTAGACTAATTATTACAAACCAAAATGAATAACTAGTAAACTACTTTCTAATTATTACAATACTTAACTAATTAGCACACTAATTAATTAAATTACAAATTCATGCTATCTTACAAGAAAAGCTTTAAACTTATACTGCCTCAGCTCTATTTGAAGAAGTTGAACATGCATACCTCGGTTTTCATCCCGAAAAGCTCTCCGGTTTGCTCTTTAGAGGCTCTGTTTGGCAGGGTGTCTCCAAGAACTTTCTACTGAACCTTACCAAAACAATTCTGGGGAGTGCACCAGTGGCCTGCCAGCCATGAATGGTGGCTGCTGACAACCTGCCGGCCAAGAGTGTGCCTCTACCGACAACAATGAAGAGTGTCGGCCAACAATGAAGAACTGTCGGCCACTGGTGTGCTGTAACACCAAACTGCAACAGAGCACAAAACAGAGAAAAAGAGAGGTTTTCGATAGACATGTTTATACTATGCCACTCTTTATCATATCAAAACATCAAAGGAGTGGCACCATTGGGTTTAAAGCCACCAATCAAGCATTTTGAATGCATTATGGCCAAGGATCCAACTTGCACAAATTCAATGAATGCACAAAACGAAGACACAATTCCATTACCTTATCATGAGAGATCAAAGGCAATGAAGACCAAGAAACGTGACACGTTTCATCACTATGAGTATGAAACGTCTCACATTTCTTGTGTTTGGATTAACGTCTGATCCAAACACATGCAATGCAACACACATGCTTATCTTGCACAAGTTTTACTTTGCTCAATTCTTGTTTACACATTTTACATTACCGAGCCATTCTTAAACCAGTTAAGTCCAAGTGATTGCCCTCTAATGGGAGAGGGGTTAATCAAAGGATGGTTCAAGGCATGAGAGAGATCATGCCTTTGGTTAGTAGAAACCCTCAAAAGAAGGTTAAAACCATTGAGCATTAAGTCTCAATTTCAAGCTTGAACACAACCTTAAGCTTAACCAACCCTCAAAACAAATAGAAAAATGAAGAAATGAGGGAGGTGGCAGAATTTCAGTGCTGAAATGTCATGAAACACAAGACTCTAACATGCAAACAACTCATGTACAACATGTTAGGGGACTTAAGCATTAGAGCTAGTGAAGGACACAACACTAGAGGCATGCAATACAATGCTCAAATGATCGAACCAGCTCAAAATAGAGCTACATCATGCCAAAATAGTGGCCTAATCATGCTGAAACTTAGGCACAAAAGGCAAGAAAAATATGCTCGCATGTTGGCTCATAAACAAGACACAAAAGCACAACTCTCAAAAACAATAAAAAAGTGGAATATGTGAGAGTGTGACAGTGGTTTATGCACTGAAATTACATATAAAATGATGCTACAACATGCAAGCAACACATGCACAACATATTAGAGGCCTTAAAACATAAAGCTAGTGAAGCCAACTACACTATAGCCATGCAAGACAAAGCATATATGACCAAGACAGCCCAAAACAGTCCTAGAACAGCCTAAATGAAGTTCTAAAACATGCTTGAAATAAGCTAAGAATGGCTAGACTTAGAGGCCAAAACAATAGCACACGTTAGGGAATTTAGCACAATTACACTACAAGCATACAAAGCAAAGCTCGAGTGATCAAACCGGCTCAAAACAGAGCTTAAACATGCCAAAACATTAGCAAAAATGTGCTGGAGTCAAGCTAACACAAGCTAGAATGATAGGCTAACTCATTAAGCATGTTAAGCTAGTAAGCATGATTACACTACAAGTGTAAGAAGCAAGCAACAAGTGATCCAACCAGCCAAAAACAGAGTTAAAGTAGGTCAAAAAAGTCACAAAAACATGCTTGGATAAAGCTACAAAGAGGTAGAAATACATGCTCATATGTTAGGCCATCAACACATGCAAACAAAATACAAGGAGGAGGGGCCACCCCCTCCTATTTTGGACCTCAAAACAAAGTTTTTACCACTGAAAAAACCTCTGAGTTTCAGTGGTTAAAAAGCCAACAAAGTTGGTTTGAAAGGTGATGAAAGATGGCACAAAGCTTCACAAGCCAAAGAGCCAAAAGGGGGGACAACCCCCTAACTCGTAAAGGCTCAAACCACCATTTTAGGACTGAAAAATAGAACTTTTTACATGCCAAAACCAGCCTTGAAATGGTGGAAAAAGATGGCAAAGCAAGTATGAAAGACAAGCTTAAAGGGAGAGAGTTATACCTCTTGAAGCCAAGCACACTTTAGGCCACAAAACCAAGTCAAAACCACCTTAAGGAGCTCCAAGAAAGCCTCAAGAGAGCTTCAAGCAACCTCAGCCCAAATATGAACCACTGTTGTTAAGGGTTGATAGGTTAAAGATTGATGTATGCAAGCTTCTAAGCACAAAAGCTTTAGAGAGAGAGAAATCTAGAGAGAGGATTGTAGAGAGAGAGGCTCCCAAACTTCTTCCTAAATTGTTTCTAACCTCTAAAACCATAGAGAAGACTCTCTATATATAGAAGAATGCAAGCCTTGGTCGAAAATATCCCAAAAGGGACAGTTGTAACAATTGGGGAACAAATATCTGCCAAAAACTGCTTTTTTTTGCATCAATGGCCGACACTGCTTCACTGATGGCACTTGATCATTGTTGGTTGGCATAGGTCACCCTTGGACGACAGGGGGCTGGCATAGGCCATTCATGGCCGGCACATGGCCAGAAAAGCCCATTTATGGCCAGAAATCTCCATCTCTGTTTGGCTAGAAAAATCTGCTTTTTGGGCCCAACTTCAAATGGACATAAATACTTCATTTGGACACCTTTGCAGGTCATTATTGAGCCTAAATTTAAGCCCTGGAAGTCTTCTTTCCAATGGTGGAAGCCTCACATCAAAATTCCAAGTGTGAAAATAGTTATGCCTCTTTTAGTGAAGACTGCTCAGTTTTGATCCTACCCGGATTCATGCCAAACTTCTCCTCAACTAGCTTTCTTCTCTCCTCTCCTCTTTTATTCAAATCCAAACCCCTAAACAAGGTGTTTTGAAAGATTTTTCAAAGAGTTCATCTCTCTTTCATTCATTTCCACTTTGTCCTTGCACGATTTATCGAAAAGCGCAACCTTTAACGAAATGCGAGCCTTGGAACATCGTAGAATCATTTTCAAAAACATTTTGAAAGAGAGGGTTTTAAGGTCTAAAAATCATTCTAGTCAAAAGGCTTTGGTCCAAAAAGGAGTATGAAGTTGGGATTTGAAGCTCCTTTTGCTGAAGAAATCGAATCTTTGCATTGTACATCTTTCATCACCAAGTAAACCATCAGTAGCGCCCAAGTCTTTAGGACTATAAAAAATGGGGTGTCTACACTGTGGTTTCAAGTACTCTCCCTATTTGTAATCAAGATTCATATGTGTTAATTGATTCGGGTTCGACGCATTCCTTTGTCTCTTCCGTGTTTGAACAAAGATTAAATAGGCCAATAGAATCATTGCCCTATATGTTGTGTGTGCCTGCCCATCTGGGAAAGCTATTTTATGTTCGTCTGTTTATCGTGCTTGTGAAATACGTGTTGATAGTGTGATATTGTTTGTGGACCTACTGCCTTTTGATATTGGATACTTTGATGTAATTTTGGAAATGGACGGTTGCCTAAATATTGTGCAACTATTGATTGTGTAACGAAAAGAGTTTTGTTTAGACCTCTAGGGTATGATGAAATTGTGTTTGTGGGTAATGGAGTGGTACCTTCACATTATTTGATTTCTGCAATGAAAGCTTGTAAATTACTCAAGAAGGGATGTCAAGGGTATTTCTGTTGTGTGATGACTGAACAAACTATGAATGTCACTCTAGATAGTGTACCAGTAGTGAGGGACTTTTCTGATGTGTTTCTGGATGAATTACCTGGACAGCTAGTGGATAGAGAAATTGAATTTACAATTGATGTGATACCGGGTATAAGACCAATTTCTAAAACTCCCTACCGCATCTCTACTATCAAAATGAAAGAATTGAAAGTTCAGTTGCAAGAATTGCTTGACAAGGGGTTTATCAGACCTAGTACATCACCATGGAGTGCACCAGTACTTTTTGTAAAGAAGAAAGATGGCACTCTCCGACTATGCATTGATTACCGAGAGCTCAAGAAGGTAACAGTGAAAAATAAATATCCTTTGTCCCGTATTGATGACCTGTTTGATCAGTTGTTGGGGGCACAGATATTTTCAAAAATTGACTTGAGATTGGGATATCATCAACTGAAGGTTAAGGCTGAAGACGTTAAAAAGACTGCCTTCCGAACTAGGTATGGACATTATGAGTTTTTGGTCATGCCTTTCAGAGTTACAAATGCGCCTACAGCATTCATGGATTTAATGAATAGAATTTTTAAACCCTTCTTGGATGAATTTATCGTAGTGTTTATTGATGATATTCTCATATATTCGAAAAATAGAGATGATCATGAACAAAACTTAAGAATGACTCTCCAAACACTTAGAGAAAAACAGTTGTATGGGAAATTCAAAAAGTGTGAATTTTGGCTTGAAGAAATCGCATTTTTGGGGCACATCATTAATAAGGATGGTATATCTGTTGATCCTCATAAAGTAGAAGCAATTATTAATTGGCCTACCTTGACTAATGTATCAGAAGTTCATAGTTTTATGGGATTGGCAGGGTATTATCGAAGATTTGTTAGAGACTTTTCAAAAGTTGGGATGCCATTAACTCAGTTGACTCGAAATGGGGAACCATTTGAATGGACGGAGCAGAGAGAAATGGCCTTTCAAGAGTTGAAGACAAGGCTGACCATAGCTCCAATTCTTACTATCCCCTCAGGTATCAAAGGTTTTGTAATCTTTAGTGATGTATCTTATAAGGGCTTGGGTTGTGTTTTAATGCAGAGTGGCAAAGTGATTGCATATGCCTCTCGATAGTTGAGGCCACACGAGAAGAACTACCCTACACACGACCTAGAGCTTGTTGCAGTTGTGTTTACATTAAAGATATGGCTTCACTATTTGTATGGGGCCAAATGTGAAGTGTCCACAGATCATAAGAGTTTGAAATACTTTTTCACTTAGAAGGAATTGAACATGCGTCAAAGGCGATGGCTTGAATTAATCAAAGATTATGATTTGCAGATCTATTACTATCCGGGTAAAGCCAATACTGTAGCAGATGCACTTAGTAGAAAGAATGTAGGGAATCTTGCCTGTTTACTCACAGATCAGAGAGAGCTGCTGGTGGAGTTTGAAAAACTTGAAATTGAAGTGGTGCCTTTTGAACAAGATGGCTTGATAGTCGTAATGTCTGCACAGCCTGCCATTATTGAAGAAATTAAACAAAAACAAATGAATGATGAGCTTCTGAAGAAGATTTGTGATGAACTTGGCACTAAACCTAAATCGGGATTCATGATTGAAGATTCTATGTTGAAATTTCAAGGGAGATTGTGTACTCCGAATGATATGGATTTGAAGAGAAGAATTTTGGAGGAAGCTCACAAGTCAATGTTTGCTACGCATCCAGGAAACACCAAAATCTACCACGATTTGAAGTTAGTGTATTGGTGGCCCAACATGAAAAGGGAGATTGCCGACTTCAACTCTTAATGCTTATAATGCCAGCAAGTAAAAGAGGAGCATCAGAAACTAGTGGGTTTGCTTCAGGCTCTTCCTATCCCAGAATGGAAATGGGAGCATATCATCATGGACTTTGTTGTGGGCCTACCTCGAACGCCTAGAGGTATGGACTCCATTTGGGTTATAGTTGATAGATTGACTAAGTCTGCTCATTTTCTTGCTGTGAAGACTTTATTTACTACATATAGACTTGCTACCATATACATTGATGAAATCATCCATTTGCATGGGTGTAACAGGTCCGCGAGGGAACTCACGGGTTACAGTTCGGACTCCCCTTTTTTTGTTTGTTGCGGTTCGTAATCTGAACCAAAGAGTCCAACTCTGGCAAATCGTTTTGAGAAAACAGATTTTGAAAAGAAGTGCCAAACATGGACTGCTTTGCCAGATACAGAGTCGCCACCTAAATATTTTTTTAATGGGGAAATTTAGGAAACCCTGACTCGGTGCCGAAGGTCACGTGTCCGTCATCACCAAATCTCTTGGCTCGGGAGCTTGCGTACGATCGGGGAAGGTCAGCTATGAGCACCCCCTTTCGCCCGGTCCGAAGACCGACCTCTACTAACCGTGATATCCTATTTTGAAAACTTTATGTGTTCTTATTCCAGTTATTAGCCTAGAATTACTATGTTATGCGCACAGCAAACAAGTATAGACTAGGTTGCCTAATTTGGAAACAAGCATTGCATATCCGTTTGTTTTGAAAGTGCTTTGGAATTTGCTACTCGCAAGTAGGCTAAAACACGGATTTCAACGAGTTTTTCCAACTCAAGCAATCCAACCTCCACCCACAGGCATTCAAACAGTTTATCTCATATAAGCATTTAGCCTCATGGTAATCATGCTGTCATGTTAACATTCACACGCATGCGAGATGCTAAAGCATAAATACTTACATCGTACTCCGTGCCAAAACAATAAACTGGTTAGCAAACATGCATGTCCTAGTTCATGTTAGAATGGCTAATGCAACACATACAGAATGCAGTTTAGAGTAGGCTCGGCTAACCCTAAAATGGCATATGAAATGCTACAATTATCACGTTTTCGATTTGGAATTGAAAATACAATGCAGTTTGTATGATGTACCGAGCCCGGTGCATGCTAGACAAATGCATGGATGCACGGATGCATTGCATAAGGTATGCTAAAATAAACGTGCCCTAATCTACCCATCGCAGGCAAGTAAATAAAAGGGAAGAAAGACGTGGGGTTGGAAGACATACACACACCCACGCACACCTATTACAGAACTGCCCTCACTCGGAGGGACCAAAAGAATATACAAATTAATTAACTACGCAAGCTAATTAAATATTACAAACCGCCTAATTAAATTAACAAATTAAATAATCTAAGAAAAACAGTAAATCGCCTCGGGGCGAGGGCTCAATGCACGCGCGCTCGGATTCCGCTCGGAATTGCACTGCCATGCCTAGCCTGCCTCTGTTTTCCCTGCTTTGTTCCTCTGAAATCTGCCAAAGTCCCAAGGATGCCTCTCTGGACACTGGAGAATCCCACCGGCTGGAGGAAATGACCACCGGCACTAAGCTGCGGCCCATCGGCACAAAGCATATCCACCGGCCATTGATTGACTGCCGGTCGGCACTAAATACTGCCGGCCGGCAATGAATTCCTGCAGAACCTGCAACTCACAGCAGCAGAGGGCAGAATCTTGCATGGCAGCTCAATTCAAGCAATGTATGCACCAAACACATTCCTTATCATGTTTGTGACTCAAAAGAGGATGTGCCTCGATTCTCGGGCCACCAATCACACATTTTCATGCATGATGGCTCAAAGAATCAAGTGTGCACTTTCATGTCAAATGAAATGCAAACTAAACAATCAAAGAGCCCAATCCCCATCACCAAATCAAGGGACAAGGCATGCATGCAAGATGCATTGCAACCTAATCATGTTAGCTAGGGATGCAACATGAGCATGTGAACAAACAATGCAAGCATACAAGCAAACATGAGGTAAGCATGAAAGCAAGCAAATGATGGTCTTAAACATGACTTAGGCAACTCCAAATAGGCCTAAAATCAATGGCCAAAATGCAAAGGAAATGAGACCAAACACACATACACACATGCACATGTCAAGGCACAAACCTAAGCATTAAGCAAGCAACTTTCAAACACACTTAAAAGAGGCTAAGTATGGACAACGAGCATGCATAGAAAGCTTTGAAAATCATGTAAGAATATGATGCCAAATCAAGCAAACAAGATGAGCAAGGCATGCAATTAAGGTCCAAGTACTTGGGGCAAGCCAAGGGGGGATTGAACCACACTTGATGTAATCATGCATGGCATGCATTAAACAACTAAAACAGATTTTTAGTGCATAAAACCAAGCCCAAAGGACCACCTAGATGGCATCTAAATGGCTTGAATTCAAAGGCATGCACAAATGCACTTTGAAGGAGCATACAACTCAAGCTCATAAGGCATTAAAGAGGCATGCAAGGCAAGCATACAAGGATGTTAAAGGGACTGAAATAGCATGGAAAATGGTTCCAAACCATTGAAATGATGCAAGCAAAACATGCTATAAACTTACATACTTAAGGCATACAAGCCCGACAAGCCACAAATGCAAAGGAGCTATACTAAGCATGCCGAAATCGACCCAAACAACTATGGACAGACCTAAAGCATGGCAAAATAAGCACAAGACATTCACAAGGCTAAGCCTAAAACATGCTCGAATGAAGGCTAACAACCTAAAGCATGTTAAGGGAATTACCAGGCATTACATGGCAACTACACTATGAATGGAGCACCAAAACCAACACACAACATGATTATATTATGGCATAATAAGCATGAAATGCAGCCTAGACATGATCAACACACACTTGAACAAAAGGCTCCCTAAGAGACCAAAAATGGTCCCTTTCAAGGACAACAAGGAGAGGGGGTGGCCTTCCCCTTTTGGAGACTTTAAGGCACCATCTCCACCACTGAAATCCCTCAAGATTTCAGTGGTGAAGAGGCCCAAACACCAAAGCCTCGAAACTAGCACAAAATGGCACAAAATGAGGCCTTTCAAGGCCTAAGGGTGGTCAAACACACCCAAACCACAAAACACCCTTAACAAACAATTAAGAGGGCTTAAAAACAGAACTTTTTTATGTTATACACTAAACACAAAAACAGCTTTAAGATGGGTAAAAATAGGATGCAAAAATGGGTAATAAAAGGCAAGATTCTCACCTTGTTGACCAACTTCACAAGTGTTGATGTTGTTGCTTCCTTGGGCTCAAATCCAACCAAGAACACCAAGAACAACCTCTTGGAACCTCAGAAACCAAGGAAAGGTGAAACACTAGGTGTTGATGTGCAATAGTAAGACACAAACACCTAGTCACACAAACAAGAGAGAAATATAGATATAGGATATGTGTTGAACCCTAACCCTAAAACCAGAGCTCCCTCTCACCTCTCTAACCAAAACTTTCTAACCCTAATGCCAAGAGAGGAGGGCTCCTCTTATAGGCAACCAATCTTGTAAAGCTTGTCAAGAAAGCTAACAAGAGGGCCATCCCTCCATACACGTGTATGGAGGGGAAGCAAATGCCACACAGTTGTCCTAAAATATCTACAAAAGCAGATGAACAGTAGTCGGCTGCTCAAAATTGTCATTTTGACAAAAATGACTGCCGACCGGCAATAAAGAGTGCCGACTAGCAACATATATTGCCGATGGCAACAAAAACCAGCCGGTGGCTTCTAGACACTGCCGGTGGTGTGTGGGGATGCCTCACAAGGCATTCCCTGCCCCTCCAAGGCAAAACACAAGTGTTTGGTGCAAAACCAAACACAAAACAGTCGAGTTCGGAGATCCTGAGGCAGGGCGCGTAGCCGAGGACTCCGGGAACTCCAAACGAACACAAACATGGATAATCACCGAGTGTTCAAACGGTGACGTCAAGTCTTGAGGACGGTCAAAAATGGGGTGTCTACAGTTGCCCCTCTTTGACAGAACTCGAAAGTCATAACAATGACGGGAGTGAATGTCAAAGCCCAGAGACGACCCATTTTTGACAAGGCCGAAGACTTGGACAAACATGCAAGACAAACAAGGTATGCGCCTGAAGGCAGGGGCAAAATGCAAATGATAATGCAAGAAGCCGAGCATAACTTGGGATCATGCAAAGAAAGCTGTAACGAAGCACGCATGCAACAGTTTTAAGCTAGCATACGCCAATCTACACTACAATGCAGAAAGGATGTAAGAGAATTATGCAATTCTCAAAACGTCTCACGCGGAGGATACAATACCTGTGCGGCTCGTCCGGTTGCACCGGCCTCAAATGAACCGTACATACAATATCGTGCCTGAAAAGAAAACAAACTTAACAGGTACAATGTCGTTAGCAACATGCATGACAATGCAATGACGAATGCAAAATGATATGCAATATATACAAAAACTAAGTATAAACAATGCAAATGATAATGCAATGCAATTGAAACTATGCAAACTAAATGCAGAGCAATTGAATCATGATTCAATCATGTGCGGTTCGAAACCACACAAATGTCAAGTAGATTGATGGAAGTAACAAGTCCGTCTACCATAGAACGATGTCTGAACTATGAGTGATGTAGACGGACACAAGAACAAGTATTGGATGGAATGACATAAATGGGGTGACAACCCACTGAGGAGAGAACAATGATCCTAATGCCGGATGCAACAATTACACTACAATGCAATAGAAATGGATATGGCGTGTAGCCAAACCGCATTTTGCCTAGGAAAGGCATGTACACGTACAAGCCATGTCTAACATAGAAAAGGTGCCGCAACCCTCAAAGCGCGTACACATGCAGAACTATGAGTGTATAGACGTGAAAAGTATGAGCACATACCAAACCAAGCTCAACAAGGAAAGGTGCGAGCCATAGATGGAAGATGATGCAGTGGATGCATGCAACTAAAATGCAATATATACAATATGCAATGGAATGGATATTTACAATGGGTAAGTGAAGGCGAAACATGCGTATCGACGCAAGTGAAGAATGCACGACAAGGCGGGTGGAAGCAAAACATGCGCGTCAACGCAAGTGAAGAATGCACGACAATGCGGGTGGAAGCGAAACATGCGCGTCAACGCAAGTGAAGAATGCACGACAATGCGGGTGGAAGCGAAACATACGCGTCAACGCAAGTGAAGAATGCACGACAATGCGGGTGGATAATGCAGTGGGTGCATGCAAACTATAATGCAATATAGATGGATGTTCACAGAAAATGCATGACATATGCACTATATTACAACGAAATGCATGACATATGCATGGTTTTTTTTTGTTTGGATTTTTGGATTTTTTGAAATGCATGACGTATGCAGTATTTACAATGATGCATGACATATACAACATCTATTTACGATGATGCATGACATATGCAAGATTTATTTACAATGATGCATGACATATGCAAGATTTATTTACAATGATGCATGACATATGCAAAGGTTTCGCACCCTCCAAGGATTTAAGGTCTCCTAGACCGTGACAAAATGATATGCATGACAATGCATGTTTTTGTTTGTTTGTTTCTTGGAATGCAAATGATGCACGATATTGAAGTGCGCGACAACGCAAGCTTACTTGAAATGCACGACCATGCATGAATTTGGGATGCGGTGCACGAGACAGTGCGATGAAATGCATGCCAAATGCAATGAGGTGCGCAAAACAGCGCGATGCAATGCATGCCAAATGCGATGAGATGCGCAAAGCAGCGCGGTGCGTTTAGACAACGCGAGTGAAGGTTTTGCACCTCCCAAGGATTTTAGGTCTCCTAGACCGTGACAAAATGATATGCATGACAATGCATGTTTTTGTTTGTTTGTTTCTTGGAATGCAAATGATGCACGATATTGAAGTGCGCGACAACGCAAGCTTACTTGAAATGCACGACCATGCATGAATTTGGGATGCGGTGCACGAGACAGTGCGATGAAATGCATGCCAAATGCAATGAGGTGCGCAAAACAGCGCGATGCAATGCATGCCAAATGCGATGAGATGCGCAAAGCAGCGCGGTGCGTTTAGACAACGCGAGTGAAGGTTTTGCACCTCCCAAGGATTTTAGGTCTCCTAGACCGTGACAAAATGATATGCATGACAATGCATGTTTTTGTTTGTTTGTTTCTTGGAATGCAAATGATGCATGATATTGAAGTGCGCGACAACGCAAGCTTACTTGAAATGCACGACCATGCATGAATTTGGGATGCGGTGCACGAGACAGTGTGATGAAATGCATGCCAAATGCAATGAGGTGCGCAAAACAGCGCGATGCAATGCATGCCAAATGCGATGAGATGCGCAAAGCAGCGCGGTGCGTTTAGACAACGCGAGTGAAGGTTTTGCACCTCCCAAGGATTTTAGGTCTCCTAGACCGTGACAAAATGATATGCATGACAATGCATGTTTTTGTTTGTTTGTTTCTTGGAATGCAAATGATGCACGATATTGAAGTGCGCGACAACGCAAGCTTACTTGAAATGCACGACCATGCATGAATTTGGGATGCGGTGCACGAGACAGTGCGATAAAATGCATGCCAAATGCAATGAGGTGCGCAAAACAGCGCGATGCAATGCATGCCAAATGCGATGAGATGCGCAAAGCAGCGCGGTGCGTTTAGACAACGCGAGTGAAGGTTTTGCACCTCCCAAGGATTTTAGGTCTCCTAGACCGTTATCTGGGAAAAATGCATGACGATGCAAAATGTGCGCGTTAAAGTGCGTGCAGTCATGCAAAACGATGCACAATGCAAGTGAGACACGCATGCCATGAAAATGTGACACGCATGCCAATGTAGATAAGACACGCATGCCAATGTAAATGAGGAGGCACACGTGCCAATGGACATGATAAACGATGCAAGTGTGACACGCATGCCACACGTGATGTAAAGTGAATGAGACAAATGAGACACGCATGCCTCATAAGAATGGAAAATGATGCAAATGATGCCAATGAGACACGCGTGCCTCATAAGATGCAAGACAATGCAGATGGACTTAAATGCGTAACAACGCACGTATTTCGGAATGCATGACGATGCATGGTATAAAATGCATGATAATGCACAAGAGATGTGCATGACAATGCAAAGGGTGCGTGTTACAACGCGTGTAGTACGTGCATAACAATGCAACTGTGAGGCGCGTGACGGCGCGATGCAATGCACCGAAATAGTGCGATGAATGCGTGCAACGCACACGGGGCAACTTTTGAATCTTGCAAAAGACAAAAGGATACAAAAGGATACAATCATTGCATGAATTTGAGTGCCACGCACAGAAGACACGGTCCGAGGTCAAAACGGAGGCCGGTTGAGCATCGGAGATACACTTTCTTGCACTTTCTCGAGCTATGAAGACCAGAAACTACTCATATGGCCTAAACAAGGCTGTGGGAACACCACCGGCCGGGAGGGGAAGCCACCGGCTGTCCATCGGCTGAAAAATAATTCCATCGGCACAATATTCTGCCGGCGGGCACAAAATGTTGCCGACCGGCAAAAAGTTGCTGAGTCGGGGCAGATTCGACTTTTCACCTTGGGTTCTTTAAAATAGGGTTTCTAAACCCTATTCTTCACTTCTCCTCCGCCGAAAAAAACACACCCTCTCTCTCTAGAGGCTCTTTCTCTCTCATTTCCTTGTTTTCTTCGCGTCTTTTCCGTCGTTCGATTCGCGAAGTTCATCGCGCTTCGAACATTTTCGACCGATTGAAATTTCATTTCGGCGCTCCCTTTGCCATTTCCCCATTTTTGGGACTTGTTCCCCTCGATTTCCTCTTCATTTCCATACCTTTTTCCCATCCCGACCTTTCCGGCCATTTTCCACCCTCGCGGGGGTTGACTTTCGAGTTGACTCTTCGTATTCCGAGCCTATTTTCATTCCTCGACCATTTTCCCATCATTCCCGATATGGCCGACGACGTTCCATGTGGCGGGACTCCCTCGGATCACGAGATGGATCCCGAGGTCGAGCTCCTCCCGTTGAGTGAGCGCCCGTTCGATCCGGTGACCTACCGGCCGGCGATTCACGTTCTACCACCCGACGGACTGCGCCAGTTCAGGAGTTTCGACATGGCGTTGGACCCCGAGCTGCTGCTACGCGAGCCTGTCTCCCACCTATTCTCCGGCGCTTCCGAGGTAACTTTCTTTCTCCGCTTTACTTTCTGCAATGTAGAATGTTCAACTGCTAATTGTCATAGCTGGTTGCATTCTTTAATTGCTTAGTTCCGATACACTGATATACTGTATATTGTAGTTGATTACAAACGCGTTTGCAACTGATTATCTGTTTAAGACTCACACGCGCGCACACTGCACTAGCCTTGCACCACTCAAACCACGGCACACACCGTATTTCACTGCAAACACCGACACCCGATAACTGTTTGAATCTGAAAATATGCACGCGTGCCACATTTGCACCGAGCCACACAAATACACTGACGCATCACACGTTGTAGTTCACTGTAAGCACACCGGCACCCGGTATCTATTTGAATCTGAAAAACTTGCACGCATGCCACATTTGCACTGAGCCACACAAATACACTAACGCATCACACGTTGTAGTTCACTGTAAGCACACCGGCACCCGGTATCTGTTTGAATCTGAAAAACTTGCACGCATGCCACATTTGCACTGAACCACTCAAACACGCTGACGCATCACACGTTGTAGTTCACCAAAAGCACACCGGCACCCGGTATCTGTTTGAATCTGAAAAACTTGCACGCATGCCAAATTTGCACTGATTTACTGTTTCCTCAAAACTGAACATTTTATATTGCTTCGCAATTACTTATTTGAAAACAGGGAGATTTCCATACCATCCGCGGGTATGGGAATACCGTCACTCGTGCGTGGTACGTTGAGCTTCCTGATGCAGTTCGCTGCATCGTAGACCAGGCTGGCTTCGGTGCATTCTGCAGGGGACTCTCCCAGCTCACGACATGCAGACCTCTCCTCGCCGCTCTGGTGGAGAGGTGGTGGAAAACCACCGATTCGTTTCACTTCTCTGCAGCTGGGGACATGACGATGACCCCTTATGACTTCTCGATGCTCACAGGCATCGGGGTAGGGGGTGATCCGATCCCCTTCGACATTGATATGGATGAGTGGACCGCAGCTCAGGTCTACTTGCTTGGTGCGGCACCGCCCCTCGCGCGTCCCGGCTTCGTCCGGTACTCCTGGTTCGAGGTGCAGTTCCGGGTCCAGCCCCTCCTCGTTGATGCAGCTCCGATGACCCCAGAGGCTGTAGAGAGATATGCCCGCGGCTTCCTCATGTTCCTATTTGGGACGACCATCTTCGCCGACCGGGCGAACACAGTGCCTCTCTGCCTTCTCAGCGCACTGGTGGATGTCAGGGATATTTTACACTATGATTGGGGTGGCGCCGCTCTGGCCACCCTTTATGGATATATGAGCTCGGCCTCCCGCGGCAGTGGACAGCTGCTCGGGGTTACTGGTGTGCTTGGGAGGTACATTCTTTTTCTGCCTTTCATTTTCGTTCTTTATTTTCTGTACTCTGCACACTGCACACACTGTAGTCTGCTTTACACTTGCTGTATATTGTACACGCGGCACACACATACCCTGCTTTACACTGACTGTACACTGCTCACACTGTACACTCTGCACAATACACTGCACAACACTGCTCTGCTATTTCTGCCTTCTATTCTGTGTTCTACTTTATCTGATAAATGCACTGGTATTTATCTGCAGCTGTGGGTTTACGCCTACTTTCCCAAGCTTGCTCCTGTACCCGAGGCGGAGACCCCTATGGTCGTCCCGTTCTCACGCCGTTTCGACGGGAGGTGCGCCCGGAGGCCACGGGAGACATTCGGCTTCTTCCGCCGCTACTTCGACACCATCACCCCTGCTGAGGTATGTTTTACTTGCAGTTCATTTAAACTTCGTCTTTCCACTACATATTTGCGATGTCCGTAGATAACAAAACTTTTTTTATTTCAGATCACCTGGCGGCCGTGGGCTCCACTGCCAGTGATGATGAGGGATCGGTTTCCGGTACCGATGAGACTTCACGTTACCGGATGCTGTCGAGGGCCCGGTCTGTCGGGCTTGGTACCTAGGTGAGCGTTTCTTGTGCCAGACCCTAGGCTACCTGAGTAGATAGTCCCGGTGCACCCTCCTGAGCACATGCGGGATACTGAGAGGTTCACTGCCGAGCAGATGGCAGACTATACTATGGGCTGGGAGGCGGACGACTTCCGAGGCGAGGCGATTACTCAGAGTACGTCGGACCTTCATCATCGACCTCTGAGCGGCGGCCACCGAGCAGAGAGGGAGAACCAGCGGCGCCAGCGGCCGGAGCAGAGGGGCTGGAGGGGAGCGCCGAGGAGGGCTCGAGTTGGCAGGGGTGGAGTCAGCGAGGCGGGGGTCTGGTTGGCCTGCTCTGCCCACTGCATTGACTTTCAGAGGGCAGGTGGGGCGACCTATCAGATTCCCTTCGCTCCTCCGCCAGCTGATCATGAGTTTGTCGGTGTCCCCGACTTGCCTCCGGTATGTATTACTGTATTTTGTACAGTCATTTCATTTCAGTTTATTGATATTCCGCAGAATATTGATGCATCTGATACTTTTGCAGGCGTCTTCTGAGTACACCCGGCAGTCATTGGAGATGAATGCCTCCATGATGGGGATGCTCCAGCGAACATTCGACCTCCTAGCCCTCTACAGCATTCCGGTATGTTCTTTCTGACCACGGCCTCAAGCCATACACAAACTGCTTTACATAATCTGATGCACAACACAACATCTGATAAACTGCTCACGACATCTGATACACGATACTTGCACACTGCACCCTGGACTGATTTTACTGCTCACGGCATTCACACACTGTACTCATACACTGTATTCTATACTGATTTACTGCTCACGGCATTCACACACTGTACTCATACACTGCATTCTGTACTGATTTACAGCCCACGGCATTCACATACACTGTACTCATACACTGCATTCTGTACTGATTTACTGCCCACGGCATTCACACACTGTACTCATACACTGCATTCTGTACTGATTTACTGCTTACAGTATTCACATACACTGTACTCATACACTGCATTCTGTACTGATTTACTGCTTACAGTATTCTGATGCATTTGCCTTTCATGCTTTTTCAGCCTCCCTTCCAGATTCCTCCGGTGGGCGGCGCTCCGGCTGGACCTCCCATTTCTACTCGGGATGGCAGAGCATATCCCCGCACCAGAGGGGGGCGCACTCATGTCGGGAGCAGCTCGCGGGCTCCAGTTCCGGATGATGAGTCTGAGGCAGAGACAGAGGCGGAGGAGACCGGTGATGGCTCGGACTCGAGCTCAGACGACGATGCCCCTAGCGGTGCCCCTGTTGATGACGCTCCTGGACCCTCGTCCAGGAAGAAGACTAGGACAGATTGATAGCTCCGGGGCCATTTTTGACACTTGATACAGATTTTTGCTATTTTTCTTCCTTTTTACATTTTCCCCTTTTGGTTAATAGTCAGGGTACTTTGTACTGCCGCAGGCAGATTTTGTTTCCAAAACTTATGTACTTTGAAAAGATTATGAAATGAAACAAACTTTTTGTCTGAAAAAGAGTGTTATATCTGCGCATTCTATACTTTGCACTGCATTGCATCATATTACACTTCAAATGTAAATGATATTGATCTGTTGTCTGAAAAGTGAACACTTGTAATTTGAGCACTTGCACTATGATAATCGGATAACCAACCAACTAATCAGCAAACAACTCATACAAACCACTACTCAAACTGAATAATACAGCCCATACTCTACTGGGGATTGATCTGCATACAGCTTATAACATAGCATTCGGTTCATTTTGAACACAGCAAACCCTGAACAAACAGCCCCAATCTGACAAGACAGACCACAAAAGCTGACACGGCTGCAGTTGAAACACACTCGGATGTCCCAACTTTTCCTTTTCCTTCTCTTGCTTCGCACGAATGTAGAGAATGGCACAGTATTCTGAGCACAAACGAATTCCTTTTGAAATAAAGAAGGGTTTTCAACCGGGGTGCCGAGCCTGCCATAGAACACAACGGAAGGACTCAAACAAAGAAACAAAAGGCACACCACCTGAACACAACGAGACACACTTGGAAAAGACTCAAAGCCAAAATCGAGACCGACAAGTCAAAAAGACACGACACACGGACATGTTTACAAAAAGACCTCAAATCTCGAGGAGCCGATTCCTCCGGGTATTACTCCCACCCCTTTCTGATTTGTGATACTCACATCACTCGGCCCTTGGGCTCGGTTTTTCTCTCAAAACCCTCTTCTTACTTTTCTCTCTGCTTACACCTCTCTATTCTTTATTCTCTCATTTTTCGTCCCTCCCCAGGTATGGTTGATGGATGAATAGGAAGTCGCAGGTTCACGCCCAGCACTGTTAGCTCACGGCTATTTCCTTTCGGTGGATAGAGTGCCTTTCTAGCAAGTATGTTGGCGGGGGAAAGACAGAAGACCTGACTCAATTGTGCCCCTAGTTCGTCACTTTGACCATTTTTTTCGTTTTCTTCCTAAAACGGTTTTGATAAAAAATGAGAGTCGGATTAACATACTTGTTCGATTTTTGATTTGAAAATCATGCGAATCAGGCTGTGAGCACTGAAAATTCTCCTTTTTGGGTCCAAACATGGTCCAATTTTGAGAAATGAAATAATTTTTGAGAAAATCAGTCAACTTCAGTAAAAATTTTCAAAAACTATTTTTGCAAACAATCAACGCTCAACGAGCGCGGAACTTACCCTCGAGATATGCAACCTCGGATCGGAGACAATGGAAAATTGCCCCTTGTTTGAAGGGGGGGCATGGCAACGGAAAGTTGCCCCTGGTTTGGACGGCAACTCAGGGCAACTTATGGCACTAAATGGCAACGGAAAGTTGCCCCTTGTTTAGATGATGCCGCGGCATGCCGTAAGCCAGTCCTTGTTGATGACGATCGGACCCTCGGACGCGGAGGAGACGAAGACGGTTTGAATCCATATATGGACACAGTCACCAGGAAGGCATTGGTGGTTTGGACTTCAAGAGGAAGTTAATCACGTAATTCCAGGTTGCTGCAATCGAGACATTGGATTCGGAGGAGGCAAAAGTGATCAAAACCATGACATGGACTGAGATGCTATAGAAGCGTTGGGGGCTGGACTTCAAGATGAAGTTGCCTACGTATCCCAAACATGGGAATCAAGCCTTACGTAGTTCCGGTTAAGGTACACTCGGGTATTTTAACCTTCACTGTTTAGGCTCTAACTTTTGCCAAGGTGCCCAATGCGGGTTTTCGACCTTGCGAGCTATGTTTTTCTTCTTCTTTTCTTTTCTTTTGCATTTTCAATTCTTTTCTTTTGCTATTCTTTGTTCTTCTTTTTTTTCTTTTTGCTTCTTCTTTTGTATTTTCATTTTTTATTTCTTTCGCTATATATCTTTTTTTTTGTTCTTCTTTTTCCTCTTTCGCTTTTTCTTTTTTCTCTTCTTTTTTCTTTGCTCTAACTTTTGCCTGGGTCGCCCTTCCGGGTTTTCGGCCCAGCGAGCCTCTCAAAGGGTAAAAGTGTAGTAAGCCCATGCCAAATGGTTTTGAGATTGAAGCCTCTCTGTATCTAGGAGAACGGCTGTTGCAGTGCTTTACAGAAGAAGCCATCACGGTTGCTTTGCAAGCTTCCTCTGGTAAGGCCGAATCTTTTTGGCTTGACCTTGGTGCCTCCTGTTCGGGGGCTGCTTCATATCGGACCACACAGGCCTCGCATCGTAGTTGACTTTCGAACATTCTGGATGCAAATCCAAGGTTTTGAAAATGAGGGGTCGAGTCTCGAGGCTGAGAGCGACCCTAGGCTGCACAATCTCAAGAGCGATTCCACACAGGTCTTCGCAAGACCGCGCAAAACATTTTGTTTTTGAAAGTTTTTAAGAAAGCGACAAATCGCTCGCGCAAAAGATAGTGTGGAACCAGTCTGGGTCAAACCAGGATCCTTCTCAGTACTCACGCCAACAAGCATGATTTCATTCATTAAAAGCTTAGCATGCCTATCGTTCTCTCAAAATGATCAAAAGTTCGCAAAACCCGAGGAATTCCTTCCTCTTCGTTTTTATCACCGCAGTGTTCAAAAGATTTTGAAAAGCTTAGGTCATTACAACGATGTTTAAGGCACAAGAGAGTAGGTGGTGTGTACTGTCGTTCCATTCACATCCTCTGGCATGGCTGACTCAAATAGTAACAAGTACGGAAATGTGACAGCCATGGCTGTTTCATTCAGATTTCTCAGATGCAACTCGCTCCTCAACCGAGACAGATTCAAAAGGAAAAACAAAAGGATAATTACAAACAGCGCTTGAGGCAACAACCCCGGAATCACCTGGTATACTATACAAAAGGGACTGACTCATTACAACAAGATAGACCCTGTAAGCAAAAAGACTGACTCAATACAGAGAGACAGACTCAAGACAGAACAAAAGACTGACTCGACACCCAAGTCAGAATTTACAAAATTAACATTAACAGATGCCCAAAAATGTGTGCCAAACGCCACATCCAAAAATGCGCCAGGCACTGCCCGCAGGCGGTTCACCTTCTGATTACATACTCGCAGTATCTGTGTCCTCAAAATCCAAGAACTCTGTAGTGACTGACTTGGCCGAGGTAGGCGGGAGGATGACCTCGTTGTCAATCAAATCCTGCACCTCATGACGGAGGTGGAAGCAATTGTCAGTAGGGTGGCCTGTCTGCTGATGGTACGCACAGTACTGAGTAGGATCATGCGTAGCAGGGAGATTCTTCGGGAGGGGTCGGGGCTCAAGAGGTGTAAGATGCCCCTTTTTGGCCAAAATCAAAAGTGCCCTAGACAAAGGCATGTATAGAGGATGGAAGACTCGGCGCCCTCGAGGAGGTACTTTGGAGCCTGAGCACTCTTGCTAGATGCGTTAGCGAACGGATCGGCAGGTGCGG
>JAPPVO010000016.1:158809314-158924410 GCA_030407325.1 Camellia japonica
TTCGGAGCAAAATAGATCAAAAAGTCCGTGCACGCGTCCCTAGGTGGGCCGCTCGTGCGGTGGTGGGCCGCACGTGCGGTGAAGCTTGGCCACACGTGCGGTGGTCTGGTGGTCTCGGATTTTTCATCTCTCGCTCGGAGAATCTGGTTTCGCGCCCCTTTTTGATTGAATTTTCATATTTCCTGCTAAACCTGTACAAGTGCACAAAACACATCATCTCCACCAAATAAATAAAATTAAAAAACCAAAAATGTAACCTAAGTGGCCTCAATGTGGTACCTTTCGGCTTACATCACACCCCCCAACTTACATTTTGCTAGTCCTCAAGCAAAACAAAAGAAATAAGAAAAGTAAAATACTCTCAGCCACTTTTGTAGGGAACACGATTGCATTTAGCATATGCAACAAGCCTTTAAACCACAAGGTTACCCCAAGTGGACGAGTATAGTCTCGTGAGGGTTTTCAGGAATGATACCCACAAACATCAACATATTCAAATCCGTTCAACAACAATTAACCACACTACTCCACACAACAACCAACTTATGTGCCACTACAGTGTGATATTAAAACATGATGATTCATTAAAGGCATAGTGGACAAGTATGAAGGAATCTATTGAGCTTAAACCACAATTCAGTTAATACAAAAGTAGAGTCCCCTGTACTTGTGAATGCTAGTAGACACATCATTAGTACCCTCGTGTAAAGTGCAATCACCATATTAGTTAACTGTCCACTATAATAGCCCAGTGTAACTCATAATAACACTCAACATATACAGAAAAACTAAACTGCTGCAACCAAGCTTTTCAATTTTTTTTTATTTTTTTTTTTTATGAAAGACTGTGCAATGTCCTGATCCATTAAGCTTTCTATTCAGCCCATGTAACAAGTATTGGGCCAATGACTCCCAAACCAGACGGTTTTAGGGCACTAGGTGTAGAGACACCCCTACGGCTTAATAACTCGAGCTGAAAGGCTATGAATCCGAACTAGTCATTCTCTTTATTTTTCCTTAACTGTGCAATGTCTAGGTCCCTTAAGCTTTCTAATTAACCCATGTAGCAAGTATTGGGCCAATGACTCTCAAACCAGACGGTTTTAGGGCACTAGGTGTAGAGACACCCCTACGGGCTTAATAACTCGAGTTAAAGAGGCTACGAACCCAAACAAGTCAAGTTTTTTTTTTTTTTTTACAAGAATCTTGGCTACTCATTTATTTGTTTCTGCAACCTCAACCATTATCAATGATGTACACCAGGGATTATAATAAAAAGGTCACTGCTATGATAGTGTGTTCATGTGAATTAAGGCATACTCATAACAAGTGTACTAATACCACAAACACAAACAACTATCCTAGTGCAAACATCACATGTGAATATTTACCTAATAAACCCTTTTCATACAAGCCCACTATGTTCCCCAATTAACATATGTTCATATCATTACCATACTGGCACAAAGTAAACATTAAGTGAAGTGGTGCAAATCAAGTGCAGCAAGTACAAACATGAATATTTATTACAAATACCCTCACCCCCCAACTAGAATATAACATTGTCCTCAATGTAAGCAAGTAGACATGAGATAGTAAAATGAGAGAGAGGATCTTACCAGACAGCATAGGCGCACATCCAACGAGGCAAGGACACCCAACACAGTTTTTTTTTTTTTTTGAAGGAAAAGAAATAAAACAAAACAAAGCGAAAGAAAATAAAGGAATATACAGAAATCACTGATGTGGATCTGGTGGTGGTGGTGGGAAATACTGCTCAAATAGGGCCTGCATCAGTGTCCGAGTCTCGAACACCTCATCATGAACCCTAGTACCATGCCGATCAATCTGCCGATCAATCTGATCAAAACCGCTGATCAAACTGCTGCCCACTCGAATCCCGGTATGCATAGAAGTCACTGTGCAAAGAGGCAACTGACTGCTGATACCCATCAAATGTCGCCCGTGAATAATCCCGGTCAGCCTGGTAGTCGTTCCGGAGATCAACCATAGATTGCTGAAGGGCGGCTTGATTATCCATAATAGCCTGATATTGCGCCCTCATCATACGGAATGGTGGTGGTACCGGCGCTGGTGCAACTGCAGGCTCGACTGGGGCATCATTAGGATTTGCCGGGCCTCGGGAAGAACTAGTGGAGGCGGCAGGCGAGCAGTGGTTTGACGCCAGTGAGTTCTACCATAAAATGGGGCGGCGGAAGCTGAACCTCAATGGCCTGCAGTGGGTATGTCCCTTGGGCTTTTTGAGCGCTGTAATGAGGTTGGCAAAAGGGAGGGCCCATGTAGAACTACCCGCGTGTAGTGCGGATTTTGACTTCATTTAGGATTCTGTACATCTGATTATAGATCAAGGTAGGGATGTCAATCCAAAACCCGAGGTCAAACCGATGCAAGGCACGGAGGAAGTCCCCTCTCCGCTCTTCCTTGTGGCCAATAGGAATGACATTCTTTTTCAGGACCACATCGAGGAAGAGAAGGCGACGTGGTAAATTAGCCCGCCTGATGCTCGTACGGTTGTCATCCTCCTGACGCCCCTCATAAAATTCAGTCACCAATTCCGGGATGGTGAGTTCCTGAGTGAATACCGGGAACTATTCGGCATTGATAGGGTCCATGGAACAGTGGAGGACCTCGGCAATTGAAGCTGGAGTGACCACTAACTCCACTCCGTCAACAATGGAGCAAAGAGCTCCTGGGGCCTCGTCGCTGACGTACATATGTTGATAAAAGAGGCGCACATGCGCGGGTATGCCGGTTCAGTGACAGTGCAGATGCCCAGGAGGCCCCAGTCTTCAAGTTGTTGAATACTCCATGTAGTGGTTTGGATGCCGACGAAGAAGTCCACATCAAAGGATGTATCACATACCACCAGGTTTGGTGGCCCAAGCATCTGTTGGCATATCCCTGAATGCAATGTTGGCAGTGCGAGGCCGTTTGGGTGCTCGGCGGATGAGAGCCATATCTGCACAAAATAGTTCAACCAACACAACCAAAAATGTGGAACGATTATATTAAACAGTCTCAGAAATAGCATGTAGGCAAATCATTCAAAACCAGATCATCCTCACACCACCATTTTTTATTTTTTTTTTTGGATAAAAACGAAAATAATTAAATTAATGAATAAAAATGACATTAAATTAAATTAACTAAACTAAAAAAAATAAAATAAAATAAAATAAACTAAGCTATAAACTAGCTAAATTACAGAAGAAGCTAAAGTATAGAATAAAATAACCTAAAGTACTTAAAAATTAAATGAACAATTACATCATAAAGTAGAAAAAAAAAATTTAAATAAAAAATAAAAATAAAAATAAAAATAAAATCACTAACTAAACAAACACAATAAAAATAAAAATAATTCACTAACTAATTAAACTAACCAGAATCACTAATGAAATTATTTAAACTAAACAAATGGAAGAAATAAAAATAAACTAAATTATTATTATTAATTTTATTTTGAGTTTTTTTTTTTTTTTTTTTGAATTCTGGCAGGAGCCGCACGTGCGCCGAGTGGGGGCCGCACGTGCGGTGATGGTGTGTTCTTGCCCAGATTCGGAAACTAAACACAGGAGTTTTTTTTTTTTTTTTGAACAAAAGATCTAAAAAAAAAAATAATAAAAATAAAAAAAAAAAAATAAAATAAAAAAAAATGAACAGAGAAACAACATCAAAGACTCCACAATCTAACATGAAAGGAAAAAAATTACCTTGAAAAAAATGGAGAAAGAGAGAAAAAAAGAGTGGTGATTCGCCGGAAAAAATGGTGGTCGCCGGAGATTCGACGGACGGAGAGGGTTAAAGGACGCCGGCGGTGAGATGGTTTTGGGGAGGAAGAAGAAAGAAGAAGAAAAGGGAAGAAGAAGGAAGAAGAAGATGGTGAAGGAAGTGGGTTTGTGGGGCTTAGAGAGAGAGAGAGAGAGAGAGAGAGAGAGAATCTGAGAATGAGAGTGATTGGGATAGGAAAAGAGTGGGTTCGTGGGTTTAGATAAGGTTTTTTTTTTTTTAAATAAGTACATACGAATAAGAGTAATAATAATAAAAGTGAATTTTTTTTTTTAAAAATAAAAAAAATAAAGAAATAAAAATAAAAATAAAACAAAACAAATTTATTTATTTATTTCAAATAAGTAAATAAAAATAATAATAATAAAATAAAAACAAAACATTGGGCCGCTTCAGCAAGAAATTTTTCATTTTTTTTTTTTTTTACTTTGGGCCGCTCGTGCGGCAGGGCCGCTCTGCGTTAGACAGTAGCCAACTCGAGCTGGGCCGCTCGTGCGGCGAGCCCAACCGCTCGAGCGGTCTGCTGGCTTTTTTTTTTTTTTTTTTCTTGAACCTGGGCCGCTCGTGCGCCGAGTGGGCCGCTCGAGCGGTGATTTTGGGCTGCTCCTGCGGCGAGATTGGGCCGCTCCTGCGGCGCTAAGCAGTATACATTTGGCACTGGGCCGCTCGTGCGGCGAGCCCAACCGCTCGAGCGGTCTGGGCTCCCTTTTTTTTTATTTATTTTTATTTTTATAACACCCCATTATTTTTATTTTTTTATTTTTTTAAACACAAAGAAATTAAACTAAGAATTTTATTATTTATTATTTATTATTTATTTTTATTTTTTTTGTTTTGACAAATACAACACAGTTTTTTTTTTATTTGTGTATTTTTATTTGTGTAAACACAGAAAATAAACATGAAAGCATGCTTTTTTTTTTTTTTTTACTAACTCTCAGCACCTAACAAAAGACACCAGAGTTATGGCATAAAGTTGCCACTTCAGAATCCCCCAAGTAATAAAACCCAGCGTAGTTTATAGCCTTCGGGCTAGTACAACCGAAATATACTTAACCATTTCTACCTTCAATTGACATCCGAAATAAATATAGCACGTAAGAACATAACGGAATGCCCACTAAAGGTATGATCTTCACGCGAAAACCACGGGTACTACTTTTCTCCCTAACTATGTTTGTAACTTTCCCTATTCTCCAACAGGGTGACAGACTAGGTTGATTCGGTATCCAGAATCGAGGCGCATAAAGCTACCTCAACCTATGGGGCTACCATACAGAGTTCAAGCCGAGGTAGTTTTGAAGCAATCTCCACACCCCTGGGTATTTAAACCAGACTCTAGTCTCGGAAATCCCAAACCTTTGTGTTCTAGGCTGTGCCATTCGAACTCTAGTTTCCACCGTCTCAGTTGGTCTCCTAGGAACTCACTACAAACACGGTTAGGTGGCTATACCAGACCGTCAGATGCCGTTCGGGCACGGCTAACACCAAAGGAATTACACCTTTAGAGGATTTAAAGTCTCCTAGACGCAAGTAAAGCATGACGAGAACAAAGAAAAACAAAATAGCATAGAAGGAAAGAAAAGAGAATAAGAAATTAATATCAATCGTAGTAAAATGGGTCCATCAAAGCAATGGACTCAATCATATCCCCATTCCCAATCCCCTCTATATATGGTTTCAATCTTTGGCCATTCACTTTGAAAGTGTGGCCAGTCTTTGGATCTCGCACCTCAACGGCGCCATGAATAATGCCTCAACAACTACAAAGGGTCCATCCCATCTAGATCTTAGCTTACCCGGAAAGAGTCTCAATTTTGAATTAAAAAGCCACACTTTTTGGCGGGTTCAAAGGATTTTCTATTAATGTGCTTGTCATGAATTCTTTAGTCCGAGCTTTAAAAACTCTCGAACTCTCATATGCATCATTCCGGATTTCCTCCAACTCATTGAGTTGCAATTTCCGGTTGAGCCCAGCCGCGGCCATATCGAAGTTAAACTTCTTTATGGCCCACAATGCTCGGTGCTCAAGTTCAACCGGGAGATGGCAAGCTTTGCCGAACACCGCTCTATATGGTGACATCCCAATGGGTGTCTTATAAGCAGTGCGGTAAGCCCATAATGCATCAATTAACCTTGTGACCAATCTTTCCTATCCGGTCTCACAGTTTTCTCAATTATGTGCTTTACCTCCCTATTTGAGACTTCCACTTGGCCACTAGTTTGAGGGTGATATGGAGTGCCAACTTTATGAGTGATAGAGTATTTCTTAACTACCGACTCAAAGAACCGGTTACAAAAATGTGTACCCTGATCACTTATTATGGCTCTAGGAAACCCAAAACGACTAAAGATGTTTTCATGCAAAAACTTGATTACCACTCTATGATCGTTTGTTCGGGTAGCTATTGCCTCCACCCACTTAGACACATAATCTACTGCCAAAAGAATGTACTCAAACCCGAATGACGACGGGAAAGGGCCCATAAAATCAATCCCCCACATCAAATATTTACCACAAAGAATAGGGGACATTGGCATCATGTCACGCCGAGACATCGAACCCATTTGCTGACAGCGCAAACAAGTTCTACAAAATTGATGGGCATCTTTAAAAATTGTGGGCCAATAAAACCCACTCTGTAAAATCTTGGCGGCCGTTTTATGCCCACTAAAATGACCGCCACATGCAGAAGAATGACAAAATGTAAGAATGCTATGCACCTCACTCTCCGGCACACACCGTCGGATCACTTGGTCGGAGCAATATTTAAACAACTCCGGATCCTCCCAAAAGTAATACTGACCTGCGAAAAGAATCGATCTTTGTCTTGCTTAGACCAATTCTGTGGAATTTGCCCAATGGCCAAGTAATTCACAATATATGCAAACCACGGGGGGCTCGCTTGTGACAGCTCAAAGAGTTGTTCGTCCGGAAACGAATCATGCAAAATAAGAGGGTCACTATTATACTCAACAAGGATTCGGGAGAGATGATCCGCCACCACATTCTCGGATCCTTTCTTATCACGGATCTCTAAGTCAAATTCCTGAAGCAACAAAATCCATCTAATCAACCTAGGTTTGGTCTCTTTCTTAGATAATAAATACCGCAAAGCGGCATGATCAGTGAAGACTATGACCTTGGAACCTAGGAGATAAGACCGGAATTTGTCTAAGGCAAAGACCACAGCTAGCAACTCTTTCTCGGTAGTAGTGTAGTTCAATTGAGCATGAGAGAGAGTGCGACTAGCATAATATATAGCAAATGGTGCCTTATTGACCCTTTGGCCCAACACAGCCCCGACAGCATAATCAGAGGCATCACACATGATTTCAAAGGGAAGTGACCAATCTGGTGATTTCATGATTGGGGCAGTGGTCAAGGCCATTCTCAGTGTTTCAAATGCCTTTAAGCATGCCTCATCAAAGACAAAAGGCGCGTCCTTAACTAGTAAACTACACAAAGGACGTGATATCTTACTGAAGTCTTTAATGAACCTACGGTAAAAACCTGCATGCCCTAAGAACGACCTGATTTGACGCACGGAATTGGGTGGAGGAAGGCCTGCAATGAGGTCAACCTTAGCCTTGTCAACCTCTATACCTCGAGGGGACACAATGTGTCCCAACACTATACCCTCACGAACCATAAAATGGCTCTTTTCCCAACTCAAGATTAGGTTTGCCTCAATACAGTTCGTAACACTCTAGTCAAGTTCCTAAGGCATTCCTCAAAAGACGGTCCAAACACCGAAAAGTCATCCATAAAAACCTCTAAGAATTTCTCCACCATGTCGGAGAAAATGGCCATCATACACCGTTGAAAGGTCGCCGGTGCATTACATAGCCCGAAGGGCATGCGCCTGTAAGCAAAAGTGCCAAAAGGGCATGTGAATGTGGTCTTTTCCTGGTCAGCGGGGTACACCGGGACTTGATTATACCCCGAGTAGCCATCAAGAAAACAATAGAACCCCTGCCCCGCTAACCGCTCTAGGATTTGGTCAATGAAAGGTAAGGGAAAATGGTCCTTCCTAGTCGAGGAATTTAGTCTCCTATAATCAATGCACACTCGCCACCCAGTAGTGGTTCGTGTGGGGACTAACTCTCCTCCCTCATTCTCAACAACAGTGATGCCCGATTTCTTGGGCACCACTTGTGTGGGACTCACCCACTTGCTATCCGAGATGGGGTATATGATACCCGCATCCAACAATTTCAAAACCTCCTTCTTCACCACCTCTTTCATGTTAGGATTCAGTCTCCGTTGCATTTCGCGAGAAGGTTTGGTGTCCTCCTCTAGATGTATATAATGCATGCACACGGAGGGATCTATCCCTTTCAAATCAGCCACTGACCACCCTATAGCACTCCGATGTGCCACGAGAACACTCATTAACTGACTCTCCTGCTCGCAGTCAAGTCAGATGCAATGATAACTGGTAAAGTCTCCTGGGGCCCTAAAAATGCATACTTGAGTGTGGCCGGAAGTGGCTTCAACTCAAGTGTAGGTGGTGTGACCAAAGATGGTGTGGCAGGCTCTCTCGACAGAGGAGGAAGTGACTCAAACCGGGCTTTCCATGGAGGAAAATCCGGTGTAGAAGAAGAATTAAGCAAGACATTCACCTCCTCAACTGACCCATCTATATCAAAATTTTCAAACCCAAAATGAGCTAGACAAGCCTCTAAAGGGTCCTCTACAAGAATGGAGGGCAAAGCCTCCTCAACAATCTCATCCACAACATCCACTAATAAGCACTCCTCTCTCTCATGAGGTTGTTGTGATGCTTGGAAAACATTAAGTTTCACTTGCATGTTACCAAATGAAACTTCCATAACCCCGGTCCGACAATTAATGCATGCATTGGCCGTAGCCAAGAAAGGTCGACCCAAAATCACCGGGATTTGTTTCCTCGAACTGGCTACCGGTTCCATATCTAAAACCAAAAAGTCAACAGGGAAGTAGAACCTATCAACCTTAACTAATACACATCCTCAATCATGCCACGTGGCACTTTGAGGGACCGGTCAGCCAACTGAAGAGTAACAGTAGTGGGCTTCAACTCGCCAAGCCCAAATTCCTCGTACACAGAGTACGGCAACAAATTGACACTCGCCCCTAAATCCAATAAGGCCCTATCAATGAAATGGTCCCCTATAATGCATGCAATGGTTGGGGCACCCGGGTCCTTAAGCTTAGGAGGTGTGTCATTCAACAAGATGGAGCTTACTTGCTCCGTGAGTAGGACCTTTTGGGACACATGTGTCCTAGATTTACGCTTTTGCGTACAAAGGTCCTTCAGAAATTTGGCATATGATGGTACTTGCTTAATCGCCTCCAACAGGGGAGGTTGATTTTTACCTGTTTAAAGACCTCCATCATTGCCTCCATAGATGCCGCCTTCTTATTAAAAGGGGACGGTGTGTCAAGGCACTGGGGAAAGGGTGCCTTAGGCACATATGGTGCCTTGGGCTCAAGTGAAGTACTAGGGACTAAGTCATCCCTCTTAATTGTTTCCCCCTCACCCTTGCTCTCATAGGTGAACCACCGTGGTCACCCTTCCTAACTCTAGTTGCATCAGACGCAACTGACTGAGGCTCTAACTTCCTACCACTTCTCAAAGCAACCACCGCCGCACTTGCTCATGTTGCTTACCATTCCATTCCCACCCGAACTCTCTGCCCCGTATTGTCCCTTAGGGTTGGCCACAGTTTGACTTGGTAATTTTCCCTCCTCTCTCCGATTCATGTTGTTAGCCATTTGACCCAATTGGGTCTCTATCTTGGCAATAGAGTGAGTGTGGGAGTGAACTATCGGTGCTAACCCCTTAAGTTCTGAGAGAACTTCCAACACCTGAGTCTCAAAGGCAGAGTTGCCCTGAGGAACAGGCGGGGGTGTGGTTGTGGTTGCCGGGTTGTGGGGGCATAAGGTTGCGGTGGTCGGTAAGATGATTGGTTGGCAAAATTATTGAAATTCTGCCTTGGTGGTGGAGGATTGTAAGAAGTGCCTTGTGAAGGGGGTCTCCATGAGAAATTAGGGTGATTTCTCCATCCCGGATTATGTGTTGGAGTATGGATCATTACCCGGGTTGGAGAATCCTTGAGCCGCATTCACATGCTCTTGGACTAACTCCGGAAATTGTGATGCCGAAGGGCACTCACTCAAGTCATGAGCAGGGCTCGCACAAATAACACATGCCTCGTGAATTGAGGCTGAACTTGCTGGGTAGGGGCATGTCCCGTAGCTAATAATTGGTCCATCTTGCGGGACAATGCCTCTACTTGTTGGGCTAACTCTAGGTTTTGCCCGACCTCATAAATGCCCCCTCTTTTCGGGGCTCCAACTACGGGTTGCCGGACTTGCCGGGCTGCGGAGGCATGGTGAAGGGAATTATCACTTAAGTTCTCAAACAATTGCCATGCCTCGGCATCATTTTTAGACATAAATGTCCCACCACAGGACGAATCCACCATTTGGCGGTGTGGCTCAGTTAAGCCATAATAGAATGTTTGAACAAGTTGCCAATCAGGCACTTGGTGGTGGGGACACTGTTGGAGAAGGTCTCTAAGTCTTTCCCACGTCTCATGGAATTGCTCGCCATCCATTTGAGCAAAGTTTGTGATGGCTCGCCTAAGTTGGTTGGTTTTACCTATGGGAAAGTACTTCTCCAAGAACCGTTGCTGTAATTGGTCCCAAGTTGTGATTGAATTAGCAGGTAAAGAATTTAGCCAGTGTTTGGCTTTATCCTTTAACGAGAATGGAAACAATCGCAACATTAAGGCCTCATTTGTGAAATTCTGGATCCTCACTGTCGAGCAAATTTCCAGAAATTCATTCAAATGCTTATAAGGGTCATCATGAGTTAGTCCATGGAATGATGGGAGCATTTGTATGGTGCTGGACTTAATCTCATAATGAGCAGCAGTGGTGTTGGGCAATTGGATGCATGATGGTGATGTATATGCAGTGGGTGTAAAATAATCCTTAAGTGTCCGGTTGGGCACATTCGGGACATTAGGATCTGCCATCTCTAATGGCTCAATGTATGAATATTCAAGCCTAGGAACACGGGCAGAAGCCCTAAGTCTCCTAAGGGTCCTTTCTAGTTCAAGGTCCAAACACCACAATTCAGGGCGACAAGAACGACGCCCGTGCATACACTACCCACACACACAATAAGTTCGACTCTGTGCACTAAGTATGAAAGCAAAATACCAAAGGAAGAAATACTCACAGCGGTTTAACGAAAACGCTTTACTCGTCTTGCGGATGCTTGACGTGTAGACGTTGTCTCCAACCAAGTTGAGCTTTGACTTTCGTTTTAGCACTTTGGTGCTTTGCTTGTGAGTGTTTGCTTCTGTTTACTCACTTTAGTGCTGCGGTTTTTTTTTTTAAAGCTCGGCTGCGCTCCGCTTGCACTTCAATGATAGCTCCAATTTCAAACGCTCTGCACACTTAGCAACACCAAAAGCATAAAATCCTAAACTAAAAATTAAAATAAGAATGTAACTTTAAATTAACTAATTTCGCCAGAAGTCCCCGGCAACGGCGCCAAAATTTGATGGGTCGTTGAACACACCAAAATAAATACTAAACTATACCAAATTCAATCAGAATAATGGCAAGTCCAGGTATCGATCCACAGGGACTATTGTGAAATTAAATAATTCAATCGCAAAATTCCTAAATTAATTTTGATTAAAAAGATAAGATTGATTCTATACCTAAACAGCAATTAAATAAAATTGAAGAATTATATTGACAATTAAAATAGGGTTTGAGATATTAATTTTCGGGAAAAATCTAGGGTAGAGAATTCACCACTAACCACATGAATGAGACTTAACATCAACCATCAATCGCAATTTGGTTTGAATTATCCAATATTTCACAACTACAAGTTTGAAATATTGATCAAGAGGGTTTGTACATTCAATGTACAAGCACGAATCATCCCGAGTAGTACGAGTCGTTTGCTCTAAATTATGTTAGCAAAACGATCCGTCTCTCATAGCATGACTCGTCTCATACTTTGAATACTAACACAAAGAATACTAATGTATGGAAAGCATTAAACAATCACAGAGAGTAAAATGCTTGAAGAGAAGAACGAAACAATTATTTAAAAACTTCTAAAACATCCATACATTCATTCAAACCAATGTACAATGAAAGCTCATGAAAAATCCATTACATGGCTAGGGTTTCATCAAAACCCTAGAAAAGACGACTAGCCACTCATGGAGGAGTGGAAAGAGGAAGAAGATGAGGAAGAAACCTCCATGGAAATGCCCTTCAAGCTTTGGTAGCCTCCCTCTCTTTGGAACCCTAGTCTCTCTTTGTTCTGTATTCAATTTTCGAACCCTAACTGTCACCATTTTCTGTCTTTTATTCGGAGCAAAATAGACCAAAAAGTCCGTGCACGCACGCTCCCTAGGTGGTTGGGGCCGCTCGTGCCGTTGGTTGGTGTGGCGCTCGTGCGTGGCTTGGCCCACGCGGTGAAGCTTGGCCGCACGTGCGGTTGGTCTGTGGTCTCGATTTTTCATCTAATTCATCTCTCGCTCGGAGAATCTGTTTCGCGCCCCCCTTTTTGATTGAATTTTTCATATTTCCTGTTAAACCTGTACAAGTGCACGAAACACATCATCTCCACCAAATAAATAAAATTAAAAGACCAAAAATGTAACCTAAGTGGCCTCAATGTAGTACTTTCGGCTTACATCATTCATGCTCAAGGCACTTGTGGCTTAGGCCATCTTTCCAATTAAAGGACTTTCACATTAGACTTAATCGGTTTAAAGGACTAATTGGTAATGTAAAATGTGTAAACAAAATGAACCAAGTAAAACTTGAGCAAGATGAACATATTGTGTTGCGTTGCATGTGTTTGCATCGGACGTCAATCCAAACATAAGACCTGTGGCACGTTTCATACTCAAAGTGATGAAACGAGTCACGTTCCTTGGTCGCCGTCACCCTTGATCATGCATGATAGGGTGGTGGTCTTTTGAGTCATATTTGTGCATTCATTAAGCTTGTACAAGCTTGACTCTTTGGCCATCATGCATTGAAAATGCTTGGTTGATGGCTTGAGAAGTGCTACACTCCTTTGAGCTTGAGAAATGATAAGGGGTGTAGCAGTACACACATTCCTTGAAAAATGCATTGCTTTGCCTCTATTGCTCTCTGTTACAGCTTGCAAAAGCAGAAGTCCGGAAATGAGGGTGGCCGACCGGCCACTTAAACTAGCAGACCGGCCAGTTAAGGTGGCCGACAGCCACTTTTTGTAGCCGACCGGCCAGTGAATTTTTGTGCAAGTGTGTTCCTGTGTTGGAGTAGAGGCAGTCTGGAAGTTGGTGCCATTTGCCAAGATCAAACGAGTGCAAACAGAGGCAACCGATGGCAAGGTGATGGATTTTCTGGAGCAAGCCAACCGAGCATGCATGCATCCCTTGTCCCTCGAGGCCGTTTAAATTGCTTTACTAGTTAATAGGCGTAGCTAATCTTTCATTCGTTTTGTAATAATTAATTAGCTAGAATAGTTAATTAGTTTGTTTTGTAATAATTAGCTTAGCTTAGTGTAGTTTAGCTTATTTATTCGGACCCACCTTCGCGTGGGCGCAATGTTGTAATAAGTGTGCGTGCATGTGTGCATGTCTTCCAACCCCACATCTTTCTCCTTTTTATTTAACCGCTTTCAATGGTTTAGATTAGGGCACGTTTCAATTAGCATACCTTATGCTTGCATGTTTGCATTCATTCATTTGTCTTGCATGCGCCGGGACTCGACGCATCATTCAAACTGCATCGTATTTCAATACACTTATTTGAATACGTGTTTCAAAGCATGTTATCAAATTGTTGCATTCATATTCCATATTAGTAGCCGAGCCTATTAATTGCATTATTGCATGTGTTGCATTAGGCATCTTGCATAGTTAGGATCATGCATATTTCTAACTAGCTTTTATTTTGGCTTGGAGTACTGTGTAAGTTTTACACTTTAGCATACTTGCATGAGTGTGAGTGTTGCCATGATAGCATACTTGCCATGAGGCTATGTGCGTACTTGCTTAACTGCATCAATGCCTGTGGATGAAGGCTTTGTTACTTGAATTGGAACAATTCGATGTTTGTGCTTTAAGCCCACTTTGCAAAGTGGCAAATCATCATATTTTAAGCCCACTTGAGGGTGGCAACTTCAAACCATTTTTTAAAAACAAACATGAGTCGATTTGTTCCAAGTCTTGCGACTTAGTCTATACTTTCTTGTGTGCGTCACATAGTAAAGTTAGCTAATAAACCGGATAAGAACACACGAGGTTTATAAAACAACATATCATGTTTAGTAAAGGCCGATCTTTGATCAGGGGAGCGGGGGTGCTCATTTCAGCACCTTCCTCTCTCGTACCCAAGTTCCCAAGCCGAGGCAACTTTGGTGATGACGGACATGTGGCCTGTGGCATGAGTTAGGCTTTCCTAAATTTCCCAAAAATAAAATATTTATGTGGCAACTCTGTAATCTGGCAAAGCAGTCTAGTTTTGGCATTATTTGATCTCAAATCAATTTTCCAAAATGAATTTCTGAATTGGACTCTTTGGTGTTTATCAGTCTCACATTGCACTTTGTGTGATTAGATTCAGAACCGTGATAGGAGTCCAAACTGTAGGACCAATTCGATCTCTCCGAAAGGGGGCGCGAAGAAGTCGTGTCTACACGGCTAAGGGCATTGAGGCTGACCTTGAGGCGGAGTTTTAGCCCGAGTTTGAGCCAGAGCCGTTGCCGTTGAGAGTGTAGCCTTTTGATCCGGCAAGATATCATCCACGCACACACATCTTACCGCCTGGAGGCATTAGGCACTTCAGCGACTTTGCTCGCGGCGTACCAGAGGACCTCCTGCTAAAGAAGCCGGCCTTCCAACTTTCATCCAGCGCTACTGTAATAACCCGACCCTCGCACATGTTTTCTGATATATTTTCAGTCCTCGTTTTGTGCTTTTAAATGTTTACTGTAAAATCCCATGAAAAATTTACGGTTAAGTAAGTGAAATCCATGTTTTAAGGATGTCTATCTGTTTAACAAGAAAAGTATCTGTTATATCTAGAATGGTTGAATCAGAAATTAGGAGCCTTAATGGCTTAATTATCTGAAATTTGATTATATATTTGTGATCAGCATAATTTTTAAGTAATATTAAGCATGTTTACGAAATTTTAATTTTGGAATGATTAAACGATTAAATTTTGTCCTATATGTCATTATTTATGAATAATATGTACTTAAGTTCTCTTGAGCTTGATCAAAAACGTGAAATACCTCTTGGAGAGAAATAAGGTTTGTTTAGGGAGCAAGTGAGGAAGGGAAAGGGAGGTAGATCATCAAAGAAGGTTGGAATTTGAGAGATCTAGGCACAAGGTAGGTAAATTTCACTTTACTTAACTCCTTTTCTTGTATTGGGTATGAATTTCTTGGGTGTTCAAGTAAGCGTAAGAGTTGTGTTGTGGTGTGTGGGTGTGTGTTTGACACTTATGGAATTGAAGAAGAATGATCATCATGTTGTATTGTGTAATTTAAACATAAGAGGAAATTACATACTCTTTATGATTTTACATGCTTGTATCATCCAATATGTAATGGAGAATTGTGTATGATTATGTTTGATTAAAGAGGGTTCTCATCAACTTGGTTGCTTTGACACCTAATTATGTTTATACTTCAATAAACCCCATGAAATTATGTTTATGTCATGTGTTATGTTTATGAACATGGAGAACTTGAATAAAGGATGGAAATTATAAAATAGTTACTTGATCAAGCTTTTAATCATGTTTGCCTATGATATGCAAATGATAATGCATGTTATAGTGAAGTTGGGTCAATATATTGCCTAATTCTCTTGGGTTTGCATGTAAAATGACTTGTGTTGTGAAATTGAGTTGGAACCGAGCTGCCCCAAAACAGGGGTCACCACCGCACGTGCGGAGGTCATGCCGCACGTGCGGACAAGAGGAAAAAACTGGAAATACATTGTGCTTTGGGTCGCTCGAGCGGAGGGGGGACCGCACGTGCGGTGATGGCCGCTCGAGCGGAGGGTCCGCCGCACGAGCGGCCACCCTTTTTCAGCTTATGATGAGTAACTTTGAATAGGCATATCTTTGCATCCGGACTCCGTTTGATGATTCTTGAGCCTAAAATCAAGCCCGGAAGTCTAGTTTCCAATGGTGGTCATCTCACTTCAAATTCTAAGTACAGAAATAGTTATGCCCAAATTAGTGAGAGTTGCTCGCTTTCTGTCTACGGTTTTACCATTGCTTCACTAACTATTTTCCTATCGATTCCTCTATTTTCTAAGGCATGGATTATAACCGATGGAGGACTAATGAGTTTAGAACCACTATGGCTATTGATTAGGAATAAGAAAGAACTAATGTGTAAGTTATATGTGTACAGGGCACACTCCAGGGAGGGACAATCATGCCGTTGTAGCACTGTGAGTAGTAGTACAGTAGTCGTACGTTCAATTATCGTTAATGATTCTGATCGGTAACATTATGTTCCTTGCAAGTAATTATGTTAACAATATATTGAGTGAAAGTCTAGAGGCTTTATCAGAGCATACATTCTAATTACTTTGACAAAGAATACTAACATTCTGTCATTGCAAGATAGCATAATGATTCATGACGAGAAAAGGGAACGTATAAGAACCAAGGAATCATGGTATCACGTGCCTTTAAAATTGTACAATCTGTAAAACGTGTTTTATCTCTCGTTAATGATTATAGGAATGTCTTGTTAGACTTAAGTTAACTATGCTAACTCATGTGAATGATTAACAGTTACACTAGTACTCTGGTTAGTTACAAGTCCACTATGATTACATATATGAACGATCAAACAAAGATGTATGCTTCTATATGCTACAGATTAATAGATCAAGTAAACCACGCCGTTTCTTAATGAATAAAGAGAAATGAGGTGCATTCGTGAAGAACGGATTCTGAGTAAATATGAGAGCCTTCAATTGTATTGGAAATTATTTAGGAACCACGACATAGGTACAACAGTTTAACGTTATTATGTGACCTTATGAGGATGTGAATTATTCCTTCTTTGTCAAGTATATTTTAAGTATGGTTTCAAGTATATTACAAGTTCAAGTGTTTCAGGTATGCTTCAAGTATGTTGTGAGCTCAAGTATGTTTCAGTTTCAGGTTTTTCAAGTATATGTTACGAGTTTAAATATGGTACAAGCTTATGTATGTTACAAGTTTATGTTGATACAAGTTTATGTATGTTACAAGTTGAAGTTTGTTACAAGTTCACGTATGTTACAAGTTCAATATGTTTCAAGTATATTTCAAGTATGTTTCAGATATATTGTAAGTGTGTTTAAGTATATTTCAAGTGTATTCAAGAATGTTTCACGTTCAAGAATGTTTCGGGATATGTAAAGCAACCATGTGTATGTAAATGTTATGCAATTATATTAATGGTTCAAGACATTTAAGACAACTATGATATGTTACGTAAATGTTATGCAATTATGTTAATGTTAAAGTATGTAAAGAAAAGCAAGTTTCAAGGGCCTCGTGCCACAAGTTCAAGCATGTTTCAAGGGCCTCGTGCCATCACGTTTCAAGGGCTTCATGCCACTTTCAAGGGCTTAATGCCAATATGTTTTCAAGGGCTTCATGCCACTTTCAAGGGCTTTAATGCCAATATGTTTTCAAGGGCTTCATGCCACTTTCAAGGGCTTTATGCCAACCTTTCAAGGGCCTTAGTGCCATAAGATACAAGGGCTTTATGCCAACCTTTCAAGGGCCTTAGTGCCATATGTTACAAGGGCTTTATGCTAACCTTTCAAGGGCCTTAGTGCCATATGTTACGAAGGCTTACGCTACAAGTTTCGAGGGCCTCGTGCCATGATGTATTAGGGCTTATAGCCATTATATTTATGATGTTTATGTTGCAGGATTAAGGCATATAGCCATTATGTTTATGATGTTTATGTTGCAGGATTGGGCCTGAGGCCGTCATGTACTTAGCACAGATTCAGACTAACTATAATGAACTCTGCATTCTTATATGCATTGATATGATTATGTTTCAAGTTAAGTGTCATTTTATTTATGTCTTACTATTCATTGAGCCCGACTCACTCTCTGTTATGTCTGTTTCTGTAGGTCACCAATCAGGTGGTCAGTCCTAGCCAAGACGTCGCTTTCTTGTATCAACCCTCATATGTCCAAGCACTGTACTTATCTCGTTAAGTTGTTAAGATGTATTGCTTTTCGAGTGTCCATCTAAGGTTGATGTATATAACTTTCATGTTTATTTTTTTGTATACGCCCAATCATAGGGCAGGGACTGATATGATGCGTATGCTCCGGGATATAGTTGGAATTTATCTATCCACTATAATGCATGTGATGAATGAGATCCTGGCATGTAGAAGTAGCTCAATGGAGTTTATTTGTTCAATTTTTCGTGCTTCCAATAAGGCCCCGTATGTTATGTTACCAGGTTACATGTCCGTTTCTGAATAGGTCATGCCCAAACTTTTAGGGGCGGGTTTGGGACGTGACAAGTGGTATCAGAGCACGAGTTGCTATCTCACACACGGATCCATTGAGCCTTAGGATGTCTAGAAAAGATTTAGGCTTCATGCATGGCACCCTAAAAGTATATGAAAGATCGATGGCAACGTCAAGTGTACTCTGTTAACGCTAACGATTATGCTCTATGTTTATTGTACATTCCTTGTGTATATTGTATGTGAATGTCAATCAGATCATGGCAAGAATACGGATAGAGGATCCGGAGGAGCCTATCTCCGTCTGGTTAGACAGAATGAAAAAGGAAAATGATTGGTAAGGCAATTTATATGCTTATGTTATGCTTATGTTATCAGTTGTTATTTTTGGATTGATAGTTACTTATCATCTATTGAGACGAATTGCTTAAACACTACATATTAATAATATTTAGACTTATGATTTTGAAAAGTTGTTGGTGTAGATACTGATACGTTGTGTTGTATGATCGTTGAATTATGTCGAGTGTGACCGGCTGTAAGAGAAAATTGTGTACGCAGTGATTCTCCTTAGAATTATGTGAGAGGTTAATTGAATGTAAGTTTCTTGCTGATGGTTAAATGGATAAGGAAAGTGACTATTAAGCTTGCACCGAGTTGGTCACGCACTATAACTTATGATTTCGAAACAAGTTATAACTAAGATGATTTTATAGCCGAGAAAGTACTGACAACTTCTGATGGGAAGAGAGGGAATTATGGATGGAAGTTAACGATATGTACTGGACATTTACCTCTTTAATTTGCTTATTCAGAGTTGTATAATATGTGCAACGTGATTCCGAATCGATTTACTGTCCTATTGAACTTATCTGGATAAGAATCCTAACTCTGATATTCGATGGCCAAATTAATTTGTGCCTGTAAAAAAAAAAATGCTTATTAAAGAAGGATGTTACATCTTATGGTACGATTAAGTAGTTAAGCATGATTTTGACTTTGATTTCTGATTTTGGTTTAAATGGTTTCCTTTGCTCAAGTAATGGCTTTTATAGTTGTATTTATTGTTCAGATTTGGACTTATGATGACATACCTATGTCTGTATGAATTTACAAAGTTGTATGTTATTTGCTTTGGTAACACCGTAATTATTTGATTTGGAATATAGTTCTCTTTGTGCTAATATGTTTAATGTTGGGTCAATCTGGGTACGAACATAGTAAAGAACATACTGTGATTGAAATTAACGTATGCTGTGAAATGTATGCACTCTGTACCTAGAGAAACGGAATCTACTATATTTCTGTATTTAAGAATTGTATGTTTGTATTTGGGAATTTATGCTGGGAAATTTTTTTTGCAATGAATTCATGTAGTCTCGTCCCATTCGACATAGGATCTTATGAAATAAAGATGTGGATCGGATGTTTTATTTTTACACAGCAACCAATTGATTGAAACGATAAGATGCTTATTATGTCGCGGACTTTTGACTACTTGTGCTAAATATTGAATTCCCCTGTGTATGGTCCGCACGGAGAAATGAATCGAACATCTATAGCAAATGGAATAAGAATGTAAGACTGGGGTTTTTTTTTTTTTTTTTTTACATTAATAGTGAGGAATCTCTGGTTAACCTGTGAATTGTTTGGACTGAAGAATTACATGAGCTTCTATAACAGATCTGCATAGTACAACAAGTTTGGAGGACCAAACTTATTTAAGGGGGGGAGAGTGTAATAACCCGACCCTCGCACATGTTTTCTGATATATTTTCAGTCCTCGTTTTGTGCTTTTAAATGTTTACTATAAAATCCCATGAAAAATTACGGTTAAGTAAGTGAAATCCATGTTTTAAGGATGTCTATCTGTTTAACAAGAAAAGTATCTGTTATATCTAGAATGGTTGAATCAGAAATTGGGAGCCTTAATGGCTTAATTATCTGAAATTGATTATATATTTGTGATCAGCATAATTTTTAAGTAATATTAAGCATGTTTACGAAATTTTAATTTTGGAATGATTAAACGATTAAATTTTGTCCTATATGTCATTATTTATGAATATATGTACTTAAGTTCTCTTGAGCTTTGATCAAAAACGTGAAATACCTCTTGGAGAGAAATAAGGGTTTGTTTAGGGGAGCAAGTGGGAAGGGAAAGGGAGGTAGATCATCAAGAAGGTTGGGAATTTGAGAGATCTAGGCACAAGGTAGGTAAATTTCACTTTACTTAACTCCTTTTCTTGTATTGGGGTATGAATTTCTTGGGTGTTCAAGTAAGGTAAGAGTTGTGTTGTGGTGTGTGGGTGTGTGTTTGACACTTATGGAATTGAAGAAGAATGATCATCATGTTGTAGTTGTGTTAATTTAAACCATAAGAGGGAAATTACATACTCTTTATGATTTTACATGCTTGTATCCATCCAATTATGTAATGGAGAATTGTGTATGATTTATGTTTGATTAAAGAGGGTTCTCATCAATTGGTTGCTTTGACACCTAATTATGTTTATACTTCAATAAACCCCATGAAATTATGTTTATGTCATGTGTTGTGTTTTATGAACATGGAGAACTTGAATTAAAGGATGGAAATTATAAGAATAGTTACTTGATCAAGCTTTTAATCATGTTTACCCTATGATATGCAAATGATAATGCATGTTATAGTGAAGTTGGGTCAATATATTGCCTTAATTTCATCTTGGTTTGCATGTAAAATGACTTGGTGTTGTTGAAATTTGAGTTGGAACCGAGCTGCCCCAAAACAGGGGTCACCACCCACGTGCGGAGGTCATGGCTGCACGTGCGGACAAGAGGAAAAAACTGGAAATCATTGTGCTTTGGGCCGCTCGAGCGGAGGGGGAGACCGCACGTGCGGTGCATGGCCGCTCGAGCAGAGGGTCCGGCCGCACGAGCGGCCACCCTTGTTTCAGCTTATGATGAGTAACTTTGAATAGGCATATCTTTTGCATCCGGACTCCGTTTTGAGTGATTCTTGAGCCTAAAATCAAGCCCCGGAAGTCTAGTTTCCAATGGTGGTCATCTCACTTTCAAATTCTAAGTACAGAAATAGTTATGCCCAAATTAGTGAGAGTTGCTCGCTTTCTGTCTACCGGTTTTGTACCATTGCTTCACTTAAACTATTTTCCTATCGATTCCTCCTATTTTCTAAGGCATGGATTATAACCAATGGAGGACTAATGAGTTTAGAACCACTATGGCTATTGATTAAGGAATAAGAAAGAACTAATGTGTAAGTTATGTATGTGTACAGGGCACACTCCAGGAGGGACAATCATGTCGTTGTAGCACTGTGAGTAGTAGTACAGTAGTCGTACGTTCAATTATCGTTAATGATTCTGATCGGTAACATTATGTTCCTTGCAAGTAATTATGTTAACAATATATTGAGTGAAAAGTCTAGAGGCTTTATCGAGCAGTACATTCTAATTACTGTTGACAAAGAATACTAACATTCTGTTCATTGCAAGATAGCTATAATGATTCATGACGAGAAAAGGGAACGTATAAGAACCAAGGAATCATGGTATTCACGTGCCTTTAAAATTGTACAATCTGTAAAATGTGTTTATCTCTCGTTAATGATTATTAGGAATGTCTTGTTAGACTTAAGTTAACTATGCTAACTCATGTGAATGATGTAACAGTTACCACTAGTACTCTGTTAGTTACAAGTCAACTATGATTACATATATGAACGATCAAACAAAGATGTATGCTTCTATATGCTACAGATTAATAGATCAAGTAAACCACGCCGTTTCTTAATGAATAAAGAGAAATGAGGTGCATTCGTGAAGAACGGATTCTGAGTAAATATGAGAGCCTTCAATTGTATTGGAAATTATTTAGGAACCACGACATAGGTACAACAGTTTAACGTTATTATGTGACCTTATGAGGATGTGAATTATTCCTTCTTTGTCAAGTATATTTTAAGTATGGTTTCAAGTATATTACAAGTTCAAGTATGTTTCAGGTATGCTTCAAGTATGTTGTGAGCTCAAGTATGTTTCAGGTATTTTTCAAGTATATGTTACGAGTTTAAATATGGTACAAGCTTATGTATGTTACAAGTTTATGTTGATACAAGTTTATGTATGTTACAAGTTGAAGTCTGTTACAAGTTCACGTATGTTACAAGTTCAATATGTTTTCAGTATATTTCAAGTATGTTTCAGATATATTGTAAGTGTGTTTTAAGTATATTTCAAGTGTATTTCAAGAATGTTTCACGTTCAAGAATGTTTCGGAATATGTAAAGCAACCATGTTATGTAAATGTTATGCAATTATATTAATGGTTCAAGACATGTAAGACAACTATGATATGTTACGTAAATGTTATGCAATTATGTTAATGTTTAAAGTATGTAAAGAAAAGAAGTTTCAAGGGCCTCGTGCCACAAGTTTCAAGCATGTTTCAAGGGCCTCGTGCCATCACATTTCAAGGGCTTCATGCCACTTTCAAGGGCTTTAATGCCAATATGTTTTCAAGGGCTTCATGCCACTTTCAAGGGCTTTACGCCAACCTTTCAAGGGCCTTAGTGCCGTAAGATACAAGGGCTTTATGCCAACCTTTCAAGGGCCTTAGTGCCATATGTTACAAGGGCTTTATGCTAACCTTTCAAGGGCCTTAGTGCCATATGTTACGAAGGCTTACGCTACAAGTTTCGAGGGCCTCGTGCCATGATGTATTAAGGGCTTATAGCCATTATATTTATGATGTTTATGTTGCAGGATTAAGGGCATATAGCCATTATGTTTATGATGTTTATGTTGCAGGATTGGGCCTGAGGCCGTCATGTACTTAGCACAGATTCAGACTAACTATATGAACTCTTCATTCTTATATGCATTGATATGTATTATGTTTCAAGTTAAGTGTCATTTTATTTATGTATTACTATTCATTGAGCCCGACTCACTCTCTGTTATGTCTGTTTCTGTAGGTCACCAATCAGGTGGTCAGTCCTAGCCAAGACGTCCGCTTTCTTGTATCAACCCTCATATGTCCAAGCACTGTACTTATCTCGTTAAGTTGTTAAGATGTAGCTTGCTTTTCGAGTGTCCATCTAAGGTTGATGTATATAACTTTCATGTTTATTTTTTTGTATACGCCCAATCATAGGGCAGGGACTGTATATGTGTATGCGTATGCTCCGGGATATAGTTTGGAATTTATCTATCCACTATAATGCATGTGATGAATGAGATCCTGGCATGTAGAAGTAGCTCAATGGAGTTTATTTGTTCAATTTTTCGTGCTTCCAATAAGGCCCCGTATGTTATGTTACCAGGTTACATGTCCGTTTCTGAATAGGTCATGCCCAAACTTTTAGGGGCGGGTTTGGGACGTGACAGCTACTGAGGTATGAACTTTATTTTCATCCAATCTTGCCTTTCCTTTAACTGCATTTCTTACACTGCCTTTTATCTGACTGTACTTTCCTCACAGCCTGATCTATTTCACCTATTCTTTGCCACAGGGAGACTTCCATGCCTATAGGGGGTACAGGGCAACGACAACGAGGGATTGGTACGACGAGCTTCTTACTGGGGTTTGCGACATTGTCGATAAGACTGGCTTCAGCCTTTTCTGCTCTGGCCTGACGCGCGTCATTGCAAGCCGTCCCCTTCTAGGAGCGCTAGTGGAGATATGGTGGGACACCACCAACTCCTTCCACTTCTCTGCTGCCGGGGAGATGACGATGACTCCCTATGACTTTGTTATGATCACAGGCTTAGGAGTAGGGGGCGATCCGATCCCCTTTGACACAAACATGGGGGAGTGGAAGGCTGCTTGGATTGACCTGTTGGGAGCGTGCCTACCTCTGTACCGGCCAGCTATGGTGAGATACAGTTAGTTTGCTGAGCAGTTCAAAGGGAGTGAGCCCGAGATGCTGGAGGAGATGGAACAGTATGCCCAGGGCTTCCTGATGTTTCTCCTCGATACCACCTTGTTTTCGAACAGGTGGAACACCATGGGCTTATATTTGTTAAGCGCCCTAGTGACCCTTCCCCGGGTAAGCTTCTACGACTAGGGTGGGGCTGGCCTCGCCACCCTATACGGCTATATGAGCTCTACCTTCCGCCTGAGGAAAGAGTGGATCGGAGGCTACTAGCGAGCCTGGGAGGTATGCATTTTAGTTCCCTCTTTACATGTTACATTTTCTACTTCACATTTTCTGCTTTATATCTATTCAACACCTGTGCTTTCTGCTTTGCACTTTCTATATCTGTTCATGCCTGGTGCTTTCTGCTTTGCACTTTCTATATCTGTTCATGCCCTGTGCTTTCTGCTTTGCATTTTTTATATCTATTCATGCCCTGTGCTTTCTACTTTGCATTTTCTATATTTGTTCATGCCGTGTGCTTTCTGCGTTGCACTTTTATATTTGTTCATGCTCTGTGTTAATCACATATCACTACACTTTCCTTGCAACTATGGGTTTATGCATATTTTCTAGCCCTCGCTCTAGAGCCCATAGAGGAGCTCCCCCCGATGGTTCCCTACTCGAGGCAATACGATGGACGGTGTCAGGGCCAGAGTCACAAGTCCTTTGCCTTCTGCCGTCATTACTTTGATACTATGCCCGCCCACGAGGTAACCTGAAACGCAGTCGTTGTTGCTTTAACACTTCTCTGATTTACACTTTAGCAACTGACAACAACTAAGAATCTGTGCACTCTCATCGCATAGAAGCCCTGGGCCATGATGTCGGCCATGGTGCGGGACCAATACACGGGAGCATGGGGCACATCGCGCTTTCGGATTCTGTTGGAGGGCCCAGTCTGCCGGGCTTGGTTCTTAAGCGAGAGATTCGTTTGCCAGATTGTGGGCATGCCGAATTCGATCGTTCCAATGCCACCTCTAGAGTCTATGAAGTCAACGGATAGCCTATCTATTGACGCAGTCACACAGTTCATAGTGGGCTTGGATGTTGATTTCTTCAAGACGAGGGTGACTATGTGACCTTTTTTCAAACCCACCTTATGCCACCTCTGATGGGCGCTCACGTAGGTGAGAGAGCAGGGGCTTCTCCGGCAGGCAAGGCGGTTCACGCGACTAGGGACCACGCTAGAGGGGCTTCCCTTGTCGAGCAGACTATTCGTCCGCTAGAGCTTCCCACTATGCTCATATGCTGGAGGCCTACTGGGACTGCTTATCAGATCCTGATTGAGCCGGCAGAGGCAGGACACGAGGTTGTCGGAGTTCGAGGCTCATCCCAAGTATGGATCGCACTTTACGATTTGCATCCCACATTTTCATTTCAAATATGTTTATTCCAGACATTAATCACCACAATGCATTTGCAGGCATTTATAGAGTATACGGGGAGCTGTCCCGAGCTGGTGGCTTCCCTGATGGGCATGGGCAGAGGAGAGAGGCACTACTTGGTCTCCACGGTATCCAAGTACTTTCCTTGAGTTTGCGCTTCATGCTATCATCTTTCTGCTGATACACTGGCATTTCAACTGTAGTCTTTCCTGAGCTGCACTGGTACACTGCATCTAATACACTGTGCCCACACACTGTACTCACATACTATACTCGTACTGTATCTAATTTCTACATACCACTTATTCTGCATACCATCTGCATCTGATACATACACTGTAGCTGACATGTTGACAACTATTTTTTTTTCAGATCCCATCTGCACCGATGGCACCAGCGGCAGCACCAGCATCGGCAGCACCTCCCCAGCAGCAAGGAGAAGAGAGGGACATGCCCCAGCTCATGCCGAGATGTGACCCATAGTTAAGGCAAAGGTAGCGGCGCCCAAGGCCAGAGTAGTCCTTTAGAGTCTATTTTGAGCGATGATGATGCTGAGACTAATGACTTTGAGAAGGCAGTGAGTCAGCATTCTGAGTCGTCCGAGAGTGAATACGGTGGTGCTGGCTCGGAATCCGAGAGCGGAGGTGACGCTAAGGAGGGCTCTGAGGCAGAGAGCAAAGACGATACCGGCTCAAGTTCAGAGACTGATTATGACAGTGGTGTCGATGAAGATAGTGCCCCTGAGTCCTCCCCTCCGACGAAGAGGACAAAGAAGGCCTCTCGGGCCTGAGATGACCAGCGCTGATTTTATATATATATATATATATTTTTTGCTTAGGTTCTTTTTGTTTGGTAGCATTAGCACATGTATAGCTTCAGATAGGTTTTATTTTGCTTTGAAACTTGTACCCCTCTTTTATAAAAAACCATGATTGGAATAAAACCTCGAAGTTTTATGAAAAATGTTGTTGTTTTTGCATCATGAGCACCATATTTGCATGAAATAGACATTGAATTGAATTGGCCAATAGAGCACTTGATTGAAACAATGCTCTAAATTGGGTAATGAGCCAACCAATAAACAAAATACAAAATACAAAATATAACTCAATAAACAAAGCAAAAACAACTCAAATACAAATCAACACACTTGCTAAAACCAAAACGACAAAAAACAAGACCTCAAAACACAAAGATCGAGACAAAACACAAGCCGCCAACATTGCCTAGCACACAGGTGGATGACAGGCCAGAAAAAGGGACTGCCGGCCAGAGAAGGAGATTGCTGGCCAAAGAGAGTGGGATGCTGACCACAAGAGGTGGCCGTGTGAGCAACCTCCAGATTGTTGACATCTAGCTTCCACTCACAGCCTTATCTTCTACAAAAGGTTCAGCTTCGTGATTTCTTCTCCAGAACTTCATTTCAGCTGCAATTTCTTCCACAAATGGAGCCATTTTTTGCCGAAAAGCTCTCGGATTGGATAACTTCTTTAGATGACACAAAAAGGGTAAATTTCTAGGGTTTTGACATAAATGCACTTTTTTTGTTGAGCCAAACTCCACTTTGTTTTTCGTTCCTCCATGTCGCGGCTCGATGCTGGGACTTGATTACACACGTCTTTCGCTTCGGGAGACAAGAAATATACCCGATACTCAAAGAATTTCAGGCACTAATGGAATCCCGGCGTGATGAGAAAATCATGCCTCATCCCCATTTTGGTAACGCCCAAGCTTTGGGATGGATGTGTGGGCTCACTCTGCACGAGGCTCGATCTTTGGCCCACAACGAAGAACTGGATATACCTAACTTGATTCATCATTTTTTTGACATCGGTGATAGAGGCGACCTTCTCTGGCGAGGTTTTTAGCAACATGCCCTCAGCTTATGCATGCTTGCACATTTCCTTCTTGCCCCTAATTTCGGCGGATCCAGCATTCGATTGATCAAAGTGGCCCAAGGTTTGCAAGAAGGCAAGAGTTGCATTGGTTTGGCCTCGGCTGAGACCTTGATAGGATTAGATGCCTTTCATCGACGAGAGGCCACTAGATTCGCGACGAGTCCACTACTTCTTCAGGTGGTGTTTCCTACCTTTTCTAATATGTGTTTCTCACGTAACTCAGTACTCATGCTCTATTTTTCTCTGAAAATCCCTTTTCACACTTTTCTCTCAACATACATCTCTCTTTTCATTCATCCCTTCCCAGGTGTGTGTAAACACTCCATTTTTGACTGTCCTCAAGACTTGAATGTCATCGCTTATTATCTCGATAATTATGATTGCATGTGCTCGTTTTAGTGCCCAAAGTCCTCGGTAGAATGCCCTGTTTTCAAGCCATTATAATCCTGTCCATTCTATTCCTTGTTTTGGAACAAAATCTTAGTGCTTCAAACCTCAAGACCCTGGGACTGGCAGGCCTCCTCTGGTGGGCTGTCGGCAACCAATTGTAGGCTGCCGGCCACCGTTGTGCCTTGTCGGCCAATGGTCTGGCCTGTCGGCCATCATTGGTGGCCTGCCGGCCATCAATGTCTTTTTTTGCAAATATTTTGTCAACAGATGTTCCAGCTGTTGACACAATTGGCTTCATCTGCCTACATGTGTATGGATAGATTTATCTCAGCCAAATACATATTTTTCTATATATATGGGGTATAGCATGGAGTAGGGATAGCACTAGCATGTCTCCTTTCAGATCCTCTGGTCGACTCAGAGAGCTTGGGGGATAACCTGACCATCTCCATGATTGGGGACCAACCAGGTGTGAACCCACCTAGTAGCATTTTGGATGCATCTGACGCACCATCTCTCATTTGGCAACTGGAGGAGGGTTACCTTTCTAGTTCTGAGTCGGGTAGTGAGCCAGAATCTGATTCCACAGAGTCTATGGAGTCGAAATTAGATTTTGGTTCTTCTAAGTCTGAGTCCGATATTCCTGGGGGTGATAACCCGGATGCCAAGGTTTTGTCCAGGTCGTCCTTTTCTTTTGCTTTTGAGTCAGTTGTAACCGAAGAGCTGGATGAGCTGGACTTTATGAATGAGAATGCCACTACAAATTCTTAGTATTTCTCTGTGCCGCTTGTTTATTGCATTGATTAAGATTTTCAAAATTTTAATGGAAACGAAGAGGAAGGAATTCTTCTGGTTCTGAAAATTTTGATTAATTGAGAGGAGGAGAGGTTTGCCAAACCCCTTGCTGATGAAATCATTGCTTTTCATGTGGGTACTGAGAAGGATCCGCGTCTGGTCCAGATCGGGTCCACATTGTCTTCGGAGGAGTGCGAGCGTTAAATCGTTGTATTAAAAGATTGTGAAGATGTTTTTGCGTGGTCCTATAAAGACATGCCTGGAATCGATCCTGACATTGTACAACATCGGATCCCTCTCGACCCCAAGGCCCGACCTGTCAAGCAAAAGTTGTAGAGAATACGTCCGAATTGGGTTCTGAAGATTAAGGAGGAGGTGACCAAACAGATTGAGGCAAGGTTCTTGCTTGTGTCTGAGTATCCAATGTGGTTGGCTAATATTGTTCCTGTCCCAAAGAAGGATGGCAGAATCCAACTCTATGTCGACTTTAGCGATTTGAATAAGGCTAGTCTGAAGAATGATTTTCCCTTGCCACATATTGATGAGTTAGTACACTTCACCACGAGCCATGCATTGCTCTCCTTCATGGATGGATTTTCCAAGTATAACCAGATTCTGATGGCGCTCGAGGATAGAGTGAAAACCGCATTTCACTACGCCGTGGGGAACCTACTGCTATCAGGTGATGCCGTTTGGGCTGAAGAATGCCAAGGCTCCCTATCAAAGGGCTACAACCACAATTCTGCAAGATATGATCCATAAAGAGGTTGAGGTGTACGTGGATGACATGATTGCCAAGTCGAAGGAAAGAGAGGGCCACTGCACCGCCTTGCAAAAATTCTTTCAACGGATTAGAGAATACAGACTGAGGTTGAATCCATAGAAGTGTACTTTCAGCGTAACAGCAGGGAAAATTGTGGGCTTCTTGATCACACAGAGGGGCATCAAGGTGGATCCTTCCAAAATCAAGGCCATCCTAGAAATGCTACTACCAAGGACTGAAAAGGAGGTGTGAGGCTTTCTTGGTAAAGTGCAATTCATAAGATGGTTTATTTCTAAATTAACCCTAACTTGTGAACCACTTTATGGCCTCCTGAAGAAAGGAAAGAAATTTTGATGGGATGATCGATGTCAATTCGCTTTTGAGCAAATCAAGCAGTACCTTCAGAATCCGCCTATGTTGTCACTACCAGAGCCAAGGAGGCCTTTGATTTTGTATTTGTCAATAACGGACACCACGATGGGATGCATGCTTGCTTAGGAATCTGATGATAGGGTGGAGAAAGCCATCTACTACTTGAGATGAAAATGCTGGATTATGAAACCCGTTACACTCCGTTGGAGAAAGCTTACTTAGCCTTGGTATGGGCTACCAGTAAGTTGAGACACTACTTGTTAGCTTACTCCGTAATTCTGGTTTCAAGATTAGATCCCATGAAATATCTCTTTGAGAAACCAGGGCTTACGGGTAGGCTAGCTCGTTGGTTGCTTCTTCTCTCCGAATTTGATCTGAAGTACGTTACTCACAAGTCAGTCAAGGGGAGAGCTGTAGTAGAGTTTTTTGCAAATCACCCAGTGGAAGAGGATAAAATGGTAGCATACTTGTTCCCAGATGAAGCCATTCTACAAGTCGAGGAAAAGATTTGGACAATGTACTTTAACGAAGCGTCTAATCAGTATGGTTATGGGATAGGCATGTTGCTGATAGCACCTGACAATTCCCATATACCTCTAGCCTTCAAACTCCGGTTCAAAGTATCCAATAACGAAACAGAGTATGACGCGTGTATCGCTGGTTTGGAAGCCACCCTGGAACTAGAGGAAAAAAGGTTAGACGTCAACGGGGACTTAACCTACTTGTGTCTCTAGCAAACGGAGACTAGAAGGTCAAAGAAGAAAAAATGAAGATTTATCACCAGACCCTGGTCATTCTGATTCCTAGGTTTGAAAAGATGACTTTCACGCATCTATTGAGAGAGAACAATAGGTTTGCTGATGCTTTATCAACTCTATCTTCCGTGATACACATCCCGCTTGGAGTCCGGATGCGTCCTAACATCATTGAGCAGAGATATACGCCGGCTTATGAGACTATCGCCGCAATAGATGAAGTGCAAGATCAAAACCCTTGGTACTATGATATCTGGAACTTCTTAGAAAAGGAGGTCTATCCACTAGGGGCAAATGCCAAAGACAAAAGGGCAATACGGTGGATGGATGTCCAATTTATCATCTACGGAGGTAAACTATATAGGAGAGGTTATCTGGGAATGCACAAGTTGTGTGTTGAAGCAGAGGAATCAAAGCGCCTGATGGAGGCCATCCATGGGAAAGAGTGCGAAGCGCACATGAATGGAGTAATGTTAGCCCAGAAGATTCTCAGGCAAGGTTACTACTGGTCCACTATGGAGGAGGATTGTATTGGTTTTGTTCAGCAATGCCACAAATGCCAAATTCATGCGAATCGCGTGAATATCCCATCGTTAAAACTGTACAACATGACTTCACCATGGCCATTCTTAGTCTGGGGAATTGATGTCATTGGGGCGGTCACACCAAAAGGTTCAAATGGACATGAATACATTCTGGTGGCAATTAATTATTTCACAAAGTGGGTGGAAGCTTAGTCCTATGCAGTGTTGAAAGCAGCGCATGTGGCTAAGTTCATCCAAATCAACATCATTTCCTGATATGGAGTCCCAAATGAGATCATTTCAAATAATGGCTCTCATTTCAAGAAAGAAGTGATCCACTTATTGGAGAAATACAATGTGGCTTTCCATAAGTCATTTACATACCGGCCGCAAACCAACGAAGCTGTTGAGGCCACCAACAAGAACATCAAGCATATTTTGCAGAAGATTGTTGAGACCTACAGGGACTTGCCAAACAAATTGCCATTTACACTCTGGGGCTATAGAACTTCAATCCGAACGTGTATACGGCAACTCCTTATTCTCTTGTCTATGGGATGGAAGTTGTTCCGCCAATCGAAATAGAAGTCCCGTCGCTGCGAGTTATGGATGAGTGTCAAATAGAAGAGGCAGACTGACAGCAGAGCAGGTTTGAAGAACTGATGTTGTTTGATGAGAGAAGGCTGAAAGCATTGTACCATGTTCAGGGCTATCAACGCAGGATTGCTAGGGCTTTTAATAAGAAGGTTAAGTCCCGAAATCTCAAAGAGGGGGATTTGGTGCTGAGAGACAACCGAGCTCCCATCCATAACCCAAGGGACAAGTTCAAACCCAATTGGACTGGTCCTTACATCATCAAAACTATCTAGTCGGGTGGAGCTGTCATTCTCATGGACCTGGATGACCTAGAATTTTCCCAACCAATCAACATGGACAAGTTGAAGAAATGCTATCCCTGAAAGGCTGACTAGGCCGAAAACCCGGAAGGGCGACCTAGGAAAAAGTGAGAGCATGAAAAATTAGAAATAATGAAAAACTAAGCTCGCAAGGTTGAAAACCCTAAAGGGAAACCTTGGCAAAAGTTAGAGTGCAAAAGGAGAGAGTTAATACTCGAGTGAACCTGAATCGAACTACATAAGGCCTGATTCCCATCTTCGGGATACGGAGGCAACTTCATCCTGAAGTCTGGCCGTAAACACCTCCAACTCAATTGTCCTGTCCATGTGTTTGATCAGGCCGTCTTTGTCTGTTCTTTACCTGAAAGTTCGGTTGTGATCTCTACTCTGAGAGAAGAGCTGGTTACAGTGCTGAGCATTGTTATTTAGTTAAGGGGCAATTTGTGATCTTTGGATTCGGAGTTGTACATCTCGAGGATTGATTCTATGTGTGTCAAGTGGTGATCCTTTTCGAAAATGGTTTTGAAAAGTTTTGATAAAAGTTGATTTTTCTTCAAAATTTACCTTTTACAACTTAGACCATTTTTGGACCAAAAGGAAAATTTTCAGTGCTCGCAACTTTAATTTCATTGATTTCAATACAAAGTTCTCCAACTCTCGATATAAATCAAAGTTGTTTTTATTACATTCAAAAAACTTGAAAAGAAAGATCAAAGAAATAAACTAAGAGCATAAATGAGTCAAGTGCTCCTACGTCCCCCGCTCGTGCTTATGGAAGGTTCTAATGCCAATGTGGGCTCGGTTTGTGCCTCATCTTCGAGCCAAGCTAGGCACTCGCAAGAAAGGGCACAACTGAAACTAGGGGCAAGGGTTAGAAGCTCTCTCATCCTCCAAGCAGTGAGGTACCTAGCCAAATGTGAACCTCGGATGGGGAATGAAACTGGGTACTCTACCCCCTCCTCTGGGTGAGTCTGATTATGTCCAAACTAACATCTGAACCAGAACAAAAAGTAGAATACAAAGTGTGTAAGGCTGATCAGCTGTATGCCAGGTTGTCGAGTCATGTTACAGCCCATTTCGGTCAGGTTAAGCCAGGGGCAATGCCAAATAATGTCAGCAGTAGATCTGTTACACATCCAGTGACACCACCACCCCTTGTTGGGAAAATCCACTAGCTGTTGGCGGAAGAAGTACGCTCAAGCTGAGCATGCAGGGCAAGAGTTCACTACCTTCAGCTTGTCCATTAGCCACACCTGGGAAGTGATGAAAGAAAAGAGAGATATATGTTGAAAGAACAGTGAGAAAAGAGCTTTGAGAGAAAAATAGAACATGAGTGCTGAGTGATGTGAGAAACACATATGAGAAAGGATGGGAAACATTACCTGAAGAAATAGTGGACTCCCTGCGAATTTGGTAGTCTCTCGCCGATGGAAGACGTCTAAACCCATCAAAGTCTCGGCCAGCACCAACCCAATAGAACTCTTGCCCTCTTTCAAACCTCGGGCTACTTCAACTAGTCGAATGCTAGACTCGCCAAAACTAGGGGCAAGAAAGAAATGAGCCAGCATGCATAAGCAAAGGGCGTGCTGCCGAAAATTCCGCCGAAAAAGGTTGCCACAGTCACCGACATCAGAAAATCGATGAATCAGGCTGGGAATATCTAGCTCTCCGTTGTGAACCACAAATCTAGCCTCATGTAGAGTGAGCCCACACATCTATCTCGAAGCTTGGATGTAGCCGAAACGGTGTTGAGGTATGATTTCCTTGTCTCGCCGGGACTCCATTAACGCCTGAAATTCTTCACATGTCAGGCACATTTCTTGTCCCCTGAAGCTAAAGACGTATATAATCGAGTTAAAGCATCTAGCTGCAGCATGAAGAAATGGAAAGCAAAGTGGAGTCCGACTTAGTAGAAAAAGTGCATTTATGCCAAAACCCCAAAAATTCATCTTTTCCTAGCTGTCCAAAGTTGCAATCCAATTCACGAGGTTTTGGGCAAGAAATGGCTCCATTTGTGGCAAAAAAAGCAGTAAGAATGAGTTCTGGAGAAGAAATGACGAAGGTGAAGCTCTTGTAGAAGATAAGACAGTGAGTGGAAGCCAACTGTTAACAATTCAGAGGTTCTGTACATTGGTGGCCGGTAGGCCACTTCTGATGGCTGGCAGGCCACTGTTGGTGGCCGTCAGCCTTTCTTCTCTAGCCGACAACCTCTCTTTTTGGCCTAATGTCTACCTATGTGCTGAAAAGTGAGGATAGCTTGTGTTTTGTCTTGTTTTTTATGTTTTCAGTGGTCTTGTTTTGAGTCCTTTTGGTTTTAGCAAGTTTGTCGAGTTGTATTTGAGTTGTTTTGTTTATCGAGTTGTTGTTGCTTTGTTTATCGAGTTATACGTTGCATTTTGTGTTTTGGTTGTTGATCGGTTCATTACCCGATTAAGCATCTTGTTTTAATCAAGTGCTTTTGGTTTCAATGTCTTGTTCATTTCATGCATATATGGTGCTCATGATGCAAAAATGACAACACATTTATAAAAACTGTACTAGTTTTATTCTAATTATGGCTTTTACAAAAGAGGAGTACAAGTTTTAAAGCAAAACAGAACTTCCTAAAGCTATACATGTGCTAATGCTACTAACAAAAAGAAACTAAGCAAAAATACAAATAAGTCAGCACCAGTCATCTCAGGCTTGAGAGGCCCTCTTCGTCCTCTTCATGCGTGAGGACTCAGAGCTCTCTCCGTCAGCGCCGCTATCGGACTCAGATGTCGAGCCAGAACCGGAATCATCACCGCTCTATACTCTAGAGCCTGACTCAGCATCACCTCCAGATCTCGAATCACCATCATCTCTACTCTCAGAGCACTCAGACTACGGACTCACTACCTTCCGAGAGCCACTGGCTCCAAGGGGCTCCTCCGACCTCGACCACGACGCTCTTCTCGGCTGCGTACTGGGGTCCATCACTCCCTCATCTCTGCTGCTGGAGGAGGTGGTGATCGTGCAGGCACAATCATCGCCGCTGGTGCTCTCGGTACGGCTAGAACCTGAAAAGATACAGTATTGACATATCAGATATAATGTATAGTTACAGATGTAGTATGATGAAAGTGGTGGAATGCAATGAGTCAGATACAGTGCAAATATAGTATAGTGTGTTAATGCAGCATATCAGTGTGATGCGACAAGGTGCAAAATGCATGCCATGACATGAGTATCAGTGCTTCAGTGAGAATGATGTGCACAACGGTGTGGAAAATACTGAAATGTGGGTAGAAACTAAGGGAAAATACCTGGATGCCGTGGAGACTGAGCAGTGCCTGCCTCCTCAGCATCATGCTCTCGAACGACGTCACTAGCTCAAGTAGCCCTCAGTGTACTCCGGGGGTGCCTGTAAATATATTGGGAATGATTAGTATCCGAAAGGAACAAACATCATCAAAAAAAAAAAAAAGAGAGCTGAAGAAAATATGGTACATACCGGAGGTGCGTCGCGAGCTCGACGTATCTATGCCCTACTTTCGCCGGCTCGATCGGAATCTAGTAGGACGCCCGGTCGACCTCCAGCATGCCAGCATGGTTGGGATCTCTGGCCAACCAGTAACCTATCCAGCGGGAGGGGCCCCTTCAATCCTTGCCCACGTCACCCGAGTCATACCTGCCATAGGGGTACCTGTTGCTCCGCCTGCTCAAGCGCCCATCACGAGAGGCATGATGTGTATCTGGATGAATGCTGAATAATCTCCCTCTCTGAGGAAGTAGTCAGCGTCCAAGCCCCCAGTGAACTAAATCATCTCCTGGAAATAGAGGCTCTCTGTAGTTCTCATAGATGCTGGAGGCATTATAGGAACTACCAGCTCAGGCAAACCAATAGTCTGGCGGACAAATAGCTCGCCTAGAAACCAGACTGGACAAACTGGTCCCTCTAGCAGAAGTTGAAAACGGGAGGCCCCTTAAGCTCCAGCATACTGGTCTCTAACTCCAGCTGGCATCGTTGCCCAAGGCTGCCAAGCGATCTGCAAATAGGGAATATACAGATTGTTAGTCATCGTCAGTTGTTGATAAGGCAAAAATAATTGTGAGTTTGGGTTACCTCCTCTGCAGTCACTGTGTTGAAGTACCGGCGGAAGAATGAGAAGGTCTCCTAGGTCCTACATAGGCATCTGCCATCATACCGATGAGAATACAACATAACGGGGGGCATCTCCACCTCCGGCTCCAGAACAAGGGTCGGGAAATATACATATACCCAGAGCTGCAAGGAAAAGGCAACAGTGAGTATAGAAAGTATAGATACTGAGAATGTAGAATGCAATGTATGGTACAAAGTATAGAAAGTAAAGATAACGAGAATGCAGAATGCAATATATAGTACAGTGAGTATAGAAAGTACAAATATCGAGAATGCAGGGTGTAGAACGCATGAATACAATGTATAGATACAGAGGATGCAGAATGTGTGGTGCAGAAAGCGCAGTGTATAGATGTAAAGAATGCAGTATACAGTGTACAGAAAATGCAAAGCGGAAAACACAGATGTAAAGCAGAAATGTAAAGCGTACCTCCCAAGCTCTCCAATAGCCTCCAACCCTGTCTCCCCTCCTACAGGATGTCGAGATCATGTAGCCATATAGTGTGGCGAGGCCTGCTCCTCCCCAGTCATAGAGCCAGACTTGAGGTAGGGTCACCAGAGCACTCAGTAGATACAGCCCTACGGTGTTCCACCTGTTTGCAAACAAGGTGGCACCGAACAAGAACATCAAAAAGCCCCGGGCGTAATGCTCGGTTCTTTGGCTCTCTCCCGCGGAAGTGCTCGACAAACCAGCTGTATCAGACCATAGCCGGTCGGAAGAGAGGTGGGCGTACTCCCAGCAAGTGTAGCCAGATCATAAGGGATCAGATCACCACCTACTCCTAAGCCCATGAGCATGGAGAAGCAATAGGGAGTCATCGTCATCTCCCCGGCGGTGGAGAAGTGAAAGGAGTTGGTAGTATCCCACCACCGCTCCACTAATGCGCCGAGAAGTGGTTGGCTCGTGATGTGGCGTGATAGCCCAATGCAGAACAAGCCGAAACTAGCCTCGTTGATGATGTAGCGTACACCAACAGGGAGCTCCAAATACCAGTCCCTTGCTGATGTGGCTCCATAGCCCCTGATAGAGCGAGAGTCCTCCTGTGATCAGAACAGTGATATACAGTGATACGAGAATAGGTAGATGAAAGGCAGCATAAGAAATACAGTGGAAGAGTGTGATTAAGGCAAGAAATGCAGCAAGAGGCAAGAAATGAAGTGTAAGCATGCAGTTGAAGCAAGGAAGACAGTGAAAGCAAGAAATGCAATGTAAAGTGAAGAAAGTATGAGAATATAGTGTACACCTCAGTGGCGCCATGGGAAAATTGGGAGTCCAGCTCCCGCAGTAAGAGGTCCTCTAGCGAACGTCACGCGAACTCTTTGAAATGCCTAATGCCCCCGTGAAGCAGTATGTGTGTCCAAGGATGGTATGTCACCGGATCGAAGGGGCGTACTCCCAGCAGTAATATCTCGGGCTCAGGCTCAGCCTCCATCTCTGCCGGAGGTGACAACAGGGGTGGAATCTCAAGGGGAGCTCTGTTATGTGGAATATCGTCCGCGATCTGGAAAGAAATGAGAAAGTGGTGGAAAAATAAAGAAAAATGGAAGAAAAAGGGTAAACTTGAAAAGGTCAACCCTAGGAGAGAGAAAAATAGAAGGAAAAGTCAAAGCCCGGGAAAAGGAACAGGACCCGAGAGAAGCTCGAGGGAAACAAGCCTCAAATGGTGAAACTCCAAGCAAAAGCACCAAAATCAAATTTCAATTGGTTCAAAATGGAGGAAACAAAGAGGGTTTAGCGAATGAACTTCGCGTGGGGCATTGGAAAATGGGTAGAAAGCGCAAATCTAGAGATAAGAAGTGTTTAGAGAGAGGGGGAGGAATTTCGAACTAGAGAAAGTGAGGAAATAAGCCCTTATGCCCTATATTTAAAGATCCATGGGTGAAAAGACCAAAATGCCCGAATCTGCCACGAGTGGCTGGCAGGCCACTTTTGTGGCCAGCAACAGTACTTCAAGGCCGACAGGTGGTCTACGGCCTCCTTATGAGTCCTGATGATGTTTTGTGTCTTTGCTTCCCAAGAATTGCAAGAAAAGTTTGTTGTTGGGTTCAGATTGTCCCAACAGAAGCTCAAAACTATGTTTTTGAGCATAACGATGTTCATCGCTTGTCAACATGCATAAGATGTATCCTTTTGAAACATATTGTAATTCCTCCGGGAGGTAAATTGGAAGGTGCCATCGAATGTCGCCTTTATTCATCTTCCCTTTACTCTCCTTTCATTCACATTGTTGCATAGAATATGCATTTCACATACGTTTTTGCATAAGATATGCATTTTACATATATGCTGCATACGCGTCTTGCATCCATTATGAATCACGCATAGAATATGCTTCCATTCTTGTTTCACGCAGAACATGCTTTCAATTAACATTGTATCTCAGTTGTTTGTCTTGTATAGAACATGCATTCTTACTGTATCGCACTTGTTAAGTTCCTTTCTTACATAGGCAAACGATATTATATGTACGGTTCATTTGAATAAATGCATAGTACTGTATGTATGGTTTATTCAGAGGAGTTCCAATTGAAGTCTTTGTGCATATATCGCACTTGTTCACTTTGTGCATCTATCGTACACCTCTCTTGGTTGTTTCTTAGGACGCGTGAAACACGGCCCTAGGCGGGTTTTACCTCGGGACGTATGAAGTACGCGCCGAGTGGTTGTTTCTTCAGGACGTGTGAAACGCGGCCTAGGCAGGTTTTACCTCGGGACGTACGAAGTACGGCCCCGAGTGGTTGTTTCTCTAGACGCATGAAACACGGCCCTGGGCGATTTTTACCTCGGGATGTATGAAGTAAGTGCCCGAGTGGTTGTTTCTCAAGGCACGTGAAACGCAGCCCTGGGCAAGTTTTACCTCGGGACGTACGAAGTACGCACTCGAGTGGTTGTTTCTCAAGACGCATGAAACGAGGCCCTAGGAGGGTTATACCTCAGGATGTACAAAGTATGGCCCCGAGTGGTTATTTCTCAGGACGCATGAAACAAGGCCCTGGGAGGGTTATACCTCAGGATGTACAAAGTACGGCTTGAGTGGTTGTTTCTCAGGACGCGTGAAACGTGGCCCTACGCGGGTTTCATCTCGGGACGTGTGAATAACGGCCTCGAGTGGTTGTTTATATCAGGACGGGTGAAGCGCGGCCCTGGGTGGGTTTCATCTCGAGACGTGTGAAGCACACACTCGAGCTATTTTTCTCAGGACGTGCGAAGCGCAGCCCTGAGTGGTTGTTTCTTGGGATGCTTGAAACGCGAGCCTGAGTGATTTTTCTTATTTCTCAAATTACGTGAAACGCAATCTTGAGCAGTTTCTTGTTTCTTGAGACGTGTGGAACACGACCTCGAGCGGTTTTCGCCTTCTTGTTTCTCAGGGTGCATGAAATGCAACCCTGTGCGCTGTTTTCTTTCCTCGTCTCTTGTTTTGGCGTGGTTAGAGTGTGTTTCTTCTTGCGTAGAACTTGTGTTGATTTTAGCTTGAAACTGCTCATTCATATGTTATTTTGTTATCTTGCTTATTGTCCTGTTATTGCTTATTGCATCATATCGCATGATTATAAGTTTTCAAAACAACCATCTTCGCGAAGCATGTAAGTCCAACCTTCAAACTGTTTTGCATACATATCATTTGCATCACCCCAAAACTATGCTGGTTTGATTCTGTGCAAAGGGATACATAGGCAGCTTGCAGGCACCACCATTTATTTCCCGTCTTGTTTGTTTGTCCAAGTCTTTCGGCCTTATCAAAATGGATTGTCTTTAGGCTTTGACATTTCACTCACGTCATTTCATGACTTCCGAGTTCTGTCAAAGAGGGGCAACTGTAGACACCCCATTTTTTACTGTCCTTAAGACTCGAATGTCATCGCTTATGCACTCGATGATTATGATTGCATGTGCTCGTTTTAGTGCCCGAAGTCCTCGGTAGAATGCCCTGTCTTTGAGCCTTTACAATCGTGTCCATTCTATGCCTTGTCTTTTACCAAAATCTTAAGGCTTCAAACCTGAAGACCCTGGGACCTGCAGGCCTCCTTTGGTGGGCTGCCGGCCATCAATTGTGGGCTGCTGGCCACTCTTGTGCCTTGCCGCCCAATGGTGTGGCCTACCGGCCATCAGTGTCTTTTTTGCAGATATTTTGTTGATAGTTGTTCCAGCTATTGGCACAATTGGCTTCATCTCCCTACACGTGTATAGAGGGATTTATCTTAGCCAAATGCATGTTTTTCTATATATATGGGGTCTCCTCCCTCATTTTTGAGGGTTACAATTTTTGGATCAAAAATTATCTGTCTCTCTACATTTCTCTCTCTCTCTCTCTCTCTCTTGCAAATTTGTGCATATTAGCCTACATACACTACACTTTTGCCTACACCTCCTTAACCAAAGTTGATCACCTTTAAGCTGAGGTTCCTTGAAGCCTTCTTGGACCTCTTGAAGTTGGTTTTGGCTTCAATTGTTGCCTAGAATTAATCTTTGCTTCTAGAGGTATAATACTTCCTTTTTTTAACTTGTTTTGCATACTTGTTTTTCTATCTTTTCCCATTGATTTTGGGCTATTTTTGGGCTATAAAAAACTTTGTTTTTTGTGGGCTGAAATTGGTTGTTTTAGTCCATTTAAGGTTAGGGGGTGAATCACCCTTCCTTATTTCTTCTTTGTAAGGCCTCTCCACCTTTGTTTCCCACTTTCAAACCATCTTTTTTTGAGCCTTTGAACACTGATTTTCAGAGTATTTTCAGTGGTGAAAATCATGTTTTGAAGTCCAAATTTGGAGGGGTTAGACTCCCCTCCTTGTGTCTTATTTGCTAGCCTAGATAGCTCTATATGTTAGCTTAATTTTCTAGCATTTTATAACTTAATTCCAGCATGTTTTAGGCTCTATTTTAGATTGCTTTGCCTCTGTTTTTGGCTGCTTGTCGCATTTGAGTCTCGTTTTGCATGCTTCTAATGTAAGTGTCCGCACAAGCTTGGTATTTTAGGCCTTTAGACACCACTTGTTTGAGTTGATTGCATGTTTTAGTGCTCTTTTCACTTAATTTCAGCACTCATTAATCTCTACAACCTCCCTCATTTCTTGACTTTTTTGTTTGGTTTGAGGGTTATTTCAACCTTAAGATTGTTTAAGCTTGAGATTGGGGTCCATGCTTAATGGTTTAATCCTCTTTTGAGGGTTCATTATCAACGGCATGACACTTCTCTCTTGCCTTAAACCATCCCTTGTTTGACACTTCCTTCTCTTTAGAGGACTTCTCACCAATGAACTTAATTGGTTAAAGAATGGTTGGTAATCCAAAATGAGTAACCAAAAGTTAAAACTAAAATTGTTCTAAGATAAGAATTTGATTGTGTTTTGATGTGTTAAATCGGACGTTAATTGAACACAGGGAAAATTGGGGCATTTCATACTCAAAGTGATGAAATGTATCAAGTTTCCCAGGTCTCCATTGCCCTTGATCATGCATGATAGGGTGATGGCTTTTGGTCTTATTTGTGCATTTATTAAACTTGAACATCTTGGTTCCTTAGCCATCATGTAATGAAATTGCTTGAATTGATGGTTTGAGGACCAAGTGCATCACTCTTTGGAGATTTTTTGATGATAAGGAGGGATACACAGTACAAACAACCTGTGAGAATACTTTCTCTTTGCGCTATTTTCTCTCTGTTGCAGCAAGGAATGGTGCATCATCAGTGGCCGGCCGGCCACTGTTACTAGCCGGCAGGCCATCAGTGTTAGACGGCAACCCCCTATTGGTAGCCGGCTAACCACCACTTCTAGCCCACCAGCCACCAGTGATTTTTGAGCAAAATGTTTGCGAAGCAGAGTAGAGTTGGTCTGGAAGAAGAAAACCAGTTCAAGGGTTGTGCAACAGAGGCTTTCGGGAGCAAACAGTGGATGTTCTTTGGGTGGAAACCGAGCATGCATGGGCCTCCTTCGCTTCCTGAACTAGTTAATTAGTTTAAATTAGTTTAACTAATTAGTTTAATTAGTGACTATGTAAATTAATTAATTAACGTAGTTAGTTAATTAGTTTTGCATTGTACTTATTTAATTAGCTTAAAGTAGTTAATTAGATTAGTTCGTCATTGTTGTAATATTTAATTTGCTTAGATAATTAGTTAATTATTCATTCGGTTTGTAATAATTAGTTAAGTAGTTTAGCTTAGCAGTTTATTCATTCGGATTCCCTTCGTGAGAGCATAATGATGTAATAATATGTATGTCTTCCAACCCACGTCTTTCTCCCTTTTATTTATCCGCTTTCAATGGGTAATTTAGGAACATCACGTTTTTTTTAGCATACCGCATGTTTGCATTCATCCATTTTGTATTGCATGCGCTGAGGCTCGATGCATCATTCTAACTACATTGTCGTTCAATACCTCATTGAATACGTGTTTAAACGCATGCTATGAAATTGTTGCAAATAACATGTTAAGTAGCCGAGCCTATTTAGTTGCATTATTCCATGTGTTGCATTAGCCATCTTATAGTTAGGAATCATGCATATTTTTTTTAACTCTTTTGTTTTATCTTAGCTTGGAGTACTAAGTGAGTTTTTAGTGCTTTAGCATACTTACATGAGTATGAGTGATTGCCATGACTAGCATGCTTGCCATGAGGCTAAGTGCTTACTTGTTAAACTGTTTGTGTGCCTGTGGATAAAGGCTTGTTGCTTGAATTGGAATGATTTAATGAATGTACATTTAAGCCCACTTTGTCAAGTGGCAAATTCACAAACTTTAAGCCCACTTTGTTAAGTGGCAAAATCAAACCCTTTTCGAAAAACAAACATGAAATTGAATTGTTCCAATTCGGGCAAACTAATTTATACTTGCTTGTGGGCATCACATAGTAAATGCTAGCCTAATAAACTGAAACAAGAGCATATAATGTTGATAAAAATCATATCATGATTAGTAAAGGCCGATCTTTGATCAGGCGAGTGGGGGTGCTCAATTCATGACCTTTCCCTATCGTACCTAAGTTCCCGAGCCGAGACAATCTTGGTGATGATGAACACATGACCTTTGGCACGAGTCATGGATTTCTTAAATTTCCCAAAAACAAAATTTAGGTGGCGACTCTGTATCTGGCAAAGCAGTCCATTTTTGGCAGTTTGATTCAAAATCGATTTTCCAAAAGATTTGTCGGATTTGGACTCTTTGGTGTTCATCAATTTCACATTGCACTTGTGAGATTAGATTTAGAACCGTAGGAGTCCGAACTGTATGGCTTATTTCAAGTTTCTGAAAGGCGGTGCGAAAAGGCCGAGCTACAGTGCGGCTTATGGACAAGCTGAAGGTACTGGACTCTTGCCCTGAATACTCAGCTCGAGGTTATTTCTTCCACCATCGGCTAGTGGATTTCCCTAACAAGGGATGGTGGTGCAACTGGATGTGCAACAGGTCTGCTGCTGACATAGCTTGGCGTTGCCCTTGGCTTAATCTGACTGAGATGAGTTACAGCATGGCTTGGCAGCCTGGCATACAGTTGATCGGCCTCACACACTGTGTGTTCTACTTTCCCTTCCGATTCAGACGTCAGTTTGGGCATGATCAGACCCGCCCAGAGGAGGGGGTAGAGTACCCGATTTCATTCCCCATCTGTGGTTCACACCTGGCTAGGTACCTCACTGCTTGGAGGACGAGAGAGCTTCTGGCCCCTGCCCTTAGTTTCAGTTATGCCCTTTTTGACAAGTGTTTGGCTTGGCTCGAGGATGAGGCACAAACTGGGCCCACTTTGTGTCACAACCTAAACCCGCCCCTATAAGTTTGACATCATGACCGACCAGTAATCATAGATTACCTACGGCCTCCGTACAAATAAACTTCTTATAATAACGTACGGGGCTTAGCGGAAGTCTAAAATGACATTGAAATTATCAATTGAGTCGTGCGTATATGAAAAGAACTAGTATAATACTCAAAAATTCGTTCCAAAAGTACATTCATCAGAATTGTACAAATTCTTGGCTTGTAATATACAAACCCCAACTATACACAAATACAAAACCTTTAAACAAACAAAAATAAGGGGGTTCAACTAACATGGCTCCACCTGAGCCTGATTACTTCATTTGGAAGCTCCTCAAAAGACTGACCTGGGGTAGACTCGAGGCTTTCTTAACTTTGATGATCAGCTTGCCCACCAACATATATATAAATAAGCAGTGAGCTAGGGCCCTGTGAGTAATAACAGAATAAAGAAGTTATATGAATGAAGTTCAATAACATAGGTCAATCAAATTTCAATTATCATCTTTCAATAATCAATAAATTTCATCATTGATATCTTTCAATATTAAATTAAGTGGCACATCCAAGAAGTAATCATATTTCAATAACTATGGACCACAGAGGGTCAAGCCAATGGACCACAGAGGGTCAAACCAATGGACCACGAAGAGTCAAACCAATGGATCACGAAGGGTCAAACCAATAGACCACGGAGGGTCAAACCAATGGACCACGGAGGGTCAAACGCTAGAGATCTCTGTGTTTCAATCAATCCAATAGCCATGGTATAGTTACACCCGGACAAGTGTAGACACGCCTGAACGTCCCGGTAAAATCCCGTTTTGTTCATTGCGCTTACTACAGTTCGGACTCAATGCCACGGTTCTGAATCTAATCTCACAAAGTGCAATGCAAGATCGATAAATCACCAAAGAGTCCAAATCCGGCAAATCGTTTTGAAAAACTGATTTTTAGAAAGAAGTGCCAAACATGGACTGCTTTGCTAGATACAGAGTCGCCAGCTAAAATTTTATTTTGGGAGAATTTAGGAAACCCTGACTCATGCCTAAGGCCACATGCCCGTCATCACCAAAGTTGCCTCAGCTCGGGAACTTAGGTACGAGAGGGGAAGGTCATGCAATGAGCACCCTCGCTCGCCCGATCAAAGATCGGCCTTTACTAACATGATATCTTGTTTTTGAAAACACATGTGCTCTTATTCCGGTTATTAACCTAGAATTACTATGTGATGCACACAGCATACAAGTATAGGCTGGATTACCTAAGTTGGAACAAAGCATTGTATATTCGTTTTGAAAACGGTTTGCTACTCGCAAGTAGGCTAAAATACGGATTTTGCCACCCTCAAGTGGGCTTAGAAAACATGGTGATTTGCCACTCTCAAGTGGACTTAAAACTCGCAATTAATGAATTGTCCAAATTCAAGTAACCCAACCTTCACCCACAGGCATTCAGGCAGTTATATCACATAAGCAAATAGCCTCATGGCAAGCATGCTATCATGGCAACACTCACACTCATGCAAGGATGCTAAAGCATAAACACTCACTGAGTACTCTGAGCCAAAACAGAAACTAGTTAGTAATCAATGCATGATCCTAGTTCATGTTAAGACGGCTAATGCAACACATGCAAGAATGCAACTAAGATAGGCTCGACTATTTTAAGATGGCATATGAGATGCTACAGATAACATGTATTCAACTTGGAATTGAAATACAATGCAGTTAGTATGATGAGCAGAGCCCGATGCATGCAAGACAGATGAATGGATGCAAACATGCGAGCATAAGGATCCTTATCATGGCCCAAACCCGCCCCTATGGGTTAAGGCCATAACCGGCCAGTAATCCTGAGATTACCTACGGCCTCAAACCAAAACAGACGTAACTCAAAAGAGTAAAGGGGCCAAACGAAAGCAGTAATTAAAAACTTTGTCCATAGAGCCGTGCATATATGCACTCCAAGCAAACCATACACATATGCGTTAATAACCCACATCAAGAGTACAGTTCCAAAAATTCTTTACACAGGATCATCTAAAATGAGTCAACCCACGACAGACTATCTACAAATATACATAGAGTCCTTGCCAACAAGACAAAGTGTAAATACTACAAAAATGGCAAGGATGGGTCTCGTGCGTGAGACGCAAGGTTGACTCCCCAAAACTCATGTTGTTCCTGGCAAACTTCACTGGGGCTGGGTTTGTGCATCTCTTGGCTCACCTACAAACACATGAATGAGCGTGAGCGATAGCCCAGTGAATAATATCAAATACAGCATTTACATAACATTGTAGAACAACATATTCCAAACGGCCTTGGGCCCAATTCATATTTCCATTCTTGTCAAAACGGCCTTCGGCCCATTCGATTATGTCAAAACGGCCTTTGGCCCAATCAAGTATGTCAAAACGGCCTTTGGCCCAATCATGTATGTCGAAACGGCCTTTGGCCCACACATTCGTATAAAAACGGCCTTTGGCCCATTCATTTATATCAGAACGGCCTTCGGCCCACTCATTCATGTCAAAACGACCTTGGGTCCATTCATGTTTATCAAAACGACCTTTGGTCCATTCATGTTTAACAAAACGACCTTTGGTCCATTCATGTTTGTCAAAACGACCTTGGGTCCATTCATGTTTAACACAACAACCTTTGGTCCATTCATGTTTATCAAAACGACTTTTGGTCCATTCATGTTTAACTTACATCCACAATCCCAATTAGCAATTCATAAGCTTATAAGGGAATAAACAATTGGATATTCACAAGCATTCAAATATCGATATTACTCACAGTGATCGGCTTGTGGATTTGCCCTGGAGCTCGACCCTACACATTTCACGAACACAAAAGGGTCACTAATAGCTCAAACCGTTCTTTAATTCACATACTCCTCATTAGGCTTTATTCTTATCTCATTAACTCATTTACAATGCTTAACTTATGCCTAAGAGTGCTTACAAGTGAAAGAGAACGGAAAACAGAACACAGGACACATGAACACAATTTCAGAAAACAGGGTCCCCGCTCGAGCGTCAACTTCCCCGCTCAAGCGGACCCCTAAGGCCTGCAAAACTACTGGATAGGTGAAAATTGCGCTCGATCGTCCAATATGGCGCTCGAGTGGAAGGCCTCTCAACATAGCTCTCCGCTCGAGCGTGAACTTACCCGCTCGAGCGAACGCTATGTCTGCAAAAAGTACTGGATGCATCATTTTTACGCTCGAGCGTGAAATAGGATGCTCGAGTGGAAGTTCATCCTTCATGATCCCCGCTCGAGCGTGAACTTACCCGCTCGAGCGGACACCATGCCTGCAAGAACAAAATACTGGGGGCACGATTTTCCCGCTCGAGCGTCCCTTTCCCCGCTCGAGCGGTCATAAAAAATCTGGGTTTTCCAGATTGAGTTCTTGAGCTCCAATTCAAATTCCAACCAACCAAATATGCATGCAATGGCTCAAAATCTCATGTATAATCATGCTAACATAGTATAGACCCCAAATCACAACTCATTGAGGCTCAATTTCACAAATAAGTCACATGCATGCCCCAATCTCCCATTAAGCTCATTAATAATGTACAAATTCATGCATTCAAGCTCATATATTCTCAAATTGTACATGGATGTGATGATTTAGCCGCATTCCCGACTTGGATAACACAAATGGTGATCAAAACATGAGTTTCAACTAAAACTCTACATGCATCATGTATTTCAAGCTTACACATGCTATTTCAGCACAATTTCATACATGCATGCTCATCTCAAGCTTTAATTCCAACAAAACCAACTTAACTCATGCTCTTGAGTACAAACAACCCTTGAACACACAAGATCACACATTACTTTCATGAATTCAAGAGTCAATGGCTTACCTAGAAGCCCAATTCCTTCAATCTATGGTCCAATTGGAGACGGACTTCAAAACTCTTCAAGCTTGAGTCAAAATAATACAATTCTCTCCCTTTCTCTCTCTACCAGCCGACTCCCCTCTCTTTCTCTTAGAGTTTGCTCAGCCAAGACCATATATGAGGAAAAGAATTGAACTTAAGAAGGCTTATAATATAGCCCCACTCACATGCATTATTTAACATAAAATAATTGAGCATTACTCGTGAATTAAATCTGATTAATTTGACCCGAATCAGTTTTCAATTAAATTTCACCGTAGGCTCTAAAAATTATGTCAGTCACAATGGCGTCAATTTCGGGTTCTGTGGCCGATAAGGCCCTCAATTTAATTTCCAAAGCCGATTATTCAAACAGATATGCTTACGGTGAACAGATAAAACTTCACATTCACATATATCCACATAATGGCACATAAAATCATGCTAAACACATAATCATATCAAAACATATAATCACATACGTATTAGGGACCAATTAACATAATACAGAACAGGGGTATCACAGTCTCCCCCCCTTTAGGAAGTTTGGTCCTCCAAACTTAAGTTACCTTCATTGGGAAACAAATATGGATAGCTTAGTCGCATTTCCTCCTCTTTTTCCCACGTGGCATCCGTCCCATAGTGCTCTTTCCATTCCACTTTCACCATTGGGATGGACTTGCTTCTCGATTGTTTCACTTGCCGTTCAACAATTCGTTCCGGCCATTCAGCGTATTCCATATTTTCATCAATAGCAACCCGGTGATAATCAATCACATGAAACGGGTCTCGGAGGTAACCCCTCAACATCGACACATGAAACACATTATGGATTTGCTCGAATCCCGGTTGTAAAGCCACTCTATAAGCAACTGGACCAAGCCTCTCCAAAATTTGAAACGGCCCAATGTAACGGGGCGACAACTTGCCCTTTTTCCCAAATCTGACTTGGCCTTTCATCGGAGAAATACGGATGAACACATGGTCACCAACCTCATACTCAAAAGGTCTTCTCCGAACGTCTGCATAATTCTTTGTCGGTCCTGAGCTTTTGAGCCTTTGGCGAATAGTCCTGATTTCTTAGAAGTGTCTTGCACAATTTCTGGCCCAAGAAAAGCTCTATCCCCGACCTCTGTCCAACAAATAGGTGATCTACACCTCCTACCATACAAAGCCTCGTATGGTGCCATACCGATGCTGGAGTGGAAGCTGTTATTATAGGCAAATTCTGCAAGCGGCAAATAATCTTCCCAACTCCCCTGGAAATCCAAAGCACACATACGAAGCATATCTTCCAAGGTTTGTATCGTTCGTTCTGACTGCCCATCTGTCTGTGGGTGGAATGTAGTATTGAACCTTAGTTCTTTTCCCATAGCTTCCTGCAAACTCTTCCACAATCTGGATACAAATTTCGGATCTCTATCCGACACAATAGACACTGGGACTCCGTGTAAACGGACAATTTCATCAACGTAAATGGTAGCCAATCTATAAGCAGTAAATGTAGTTTTGACAGGCAGAAAATGTGCGGATTTAGTCAGTCTAAACTACAACCCAAACAGAATCCATACCTCGTGAAGTCCGAGGTAGGCCGACAACGAAATCCATAGTCACATGTTCCCACTTCCATTCAGGGATAGGGAGAGGTTGAAGTAGACCGCCTGGTTTCTGATGTTCAGCCTTAACTTGCTGACACTGAAGGCACTTGGACACATATTCCGCAATCTCTTTCTTCATTTTAGGCCACCAATAGGTTTGTTTCAAATCCCGATACATTTTTTGTTACCCGGATGCATAGCAAATACGGATCTGTGGGCTTCATCTAAAACCCTCTTCTTTAGTTCCGGAATATTAGGGACACATATTCGATTCCGGAATTTCAACATTTCATTCTCAATGCTAAACTCTGCTTTTGGGCTTGTCTCAAACTCATCAATTACCTTTCTGAGGAACTCATCTTCTTTCTGTTTCTGCTTGATTTCGTCAATAATTGTCGGCTCGGCTGTAATAGCGGCTATCAATCCGCCCTGTTCACATACTACCACTTCAATTTCAGACTTCTCAAAGTCTTGCAAAATTTCCCTTTGTTCTGTGAGCAAACAAGCCATACTCCCCGTTGATTTCCTGCTCAAGGCATTAGCCACTGTATTAGCTTTTCCGGGATGATACTGAATCTCTAGGTTGTAATCTTTTATCAGTTCCAGCCATCTCCTCTGTCGCATATTCAACTCTTTCTGCGTGAAGAAGTATTTCAGGCTCTTATGATCCGTGTAGACTTCACACTTTGTCCCATACAAATAGTGCCCCAGATTTTCAAAGCAAAAACAACTGCGGCCAATTCTAGGTCATGTGTTGGATAATTCTTCTCATGTGGCCTCAACTGTCGGGAGGCGTCAGCAATGACCTTTCCGTTCGGCATTAACACACAACCCAAACCCTTATAAGACGCATCATGAAGATTACAAATTTTTCGTACCTGACGGTAATGTCAAAATTGGTGCAGTAGTCAATCTCGTCTTCAATTCATGAAAGGCTGATTCTCTTTCATTGTTCCACTCAAATGGTTGCCCTTTACGTGTCAATTGGTAAGTGGCACAGCTAATTTCGAAAAGTCCTTCACAAAGCTCCTGTAGTACCCGGCCAAGCCCATGAAACTGCGAACTTCTGTCACATTGGTCGGTGTAGGCCAATTCACAATTGCCTCTTTTTCTGCGGGTCCACTGAAATTCCTTCCTTGTTGATCACATGCCCTAAGAAAACAACCTCATCCAACCAAAACTCACATTTCTTTAGTTTAGCAAATAATTTCCTTTCCCGAAGTATTTGTAAAACAGTCCTCAATGATGTTCATGTTCAAGTCTATCTTTAGAGTATATCAAAATATCATCGATGAAGACTACAACAAACTCATCAAGGTAGGTTTTAAAAATTCTATTCATTAGTCCATAAATGCTGCCGGAGCATTAGTCACTCCAAATGGCATAACAAGAAACTCAAAATGACCATACCTCGTTCTGAATGCGGTTTTCTCAACATCCTCTGCCTTAACTTTCAGTTGATGATACCCGGATCTCAAATCAATCTTAGAAAACACCTGTGATCCCTGCAACTGGTCAAATAATCATCAATACGGGGTAAGGGATATTTGTTCTTGATCGTTACCTTGTTCAATTCCCGATAATCGATGCATAGACGCAAAGTACCATCCTTCTTTTTCACAAATAGCACCGGTGCACCCCAAGGCGAAGTGCTAGGCCGGATAAACCCCTTGTCAAGCAGGTCTTGCAACTGTTCTTTCAATTCTTTCATCTCGGCAGTAGCCATTCTGTAGGGAGTTTTAGAAATAGGCTGGGTGCCTGGCACAGTCTCAATAGTAAACTCTATCTCCCTGTCTACCAATTCCCCTGGTAATTCATTTGGGAACACATCTGGGAATTCTCTAACAATAGGTATATCATTCAATTCAACATTCACAGTTGTTCAGTCAACACATAGCACAGATAACCCTGGCACCCTTTCCTGATCAGTTTACATGCTTTCATTGCAGATATCAAATAAGGTGGAGGCACTACCCCATTACCCACAAACACAATTTCTTTTTGTTCTGGTGGTTTAAATACAACCCTTTTTGTCACACAATCTATGGTGGCACAATACTTGGTCAACCAATCCATGCCCAAAATTACATCGAAATGTCTAAAGTTCAAGGGCAACAAATCTACATATAAGGTAGCATCCTCAATATGCATGTCACAAAACCGATATATATAGTCACATAACACAGATTCCCCCGATGGAGCAGACACACACAACAAATATGGCAACAACTCTAGGGGTCTTTTCAGTCTAGATGCAAATGTGTATGTCACAAATGAGTGTGTTGATCCAGAATCAATTAATACAAAGGCATCCTGATTACATATTGAAATAGTACCTGAGACAACGGCATTAGCATTCCGTGTATCGCCTGGAACAAGTGCAAAAACTCTCCCCTGTCTCACTGTCTCCCCAGTAGTAGCAGATCTCAAAGTATTTCCCGGCTTTGGAACTGATGCAGTTGAACCAGCTGCTAGTTTCCCACTGTTCTGATTACACTCTCGGGCTATATGTCCCTGTTTCCCACACTTGAAACAGGCTCCTGATGCACGGTAACAGACTCCACGGTGCCTTCTACTACAGATGTTGCACATGGGAGCTGTGTCTCGGGAAGAATTTGAAGTATTTGAGGAGCCCGTGTTTTGCTTTTTCGAAAATTTCTTCTTTGAGAAGAAGCCTTGCCTTTTGTTACCTTTCCATTCTGTTGTTGGCTTGGCTTGTCTAGTTATGTTGGTCTCTGATATAATGGCTCTGTCAAGCACCCCAATGTAAGTCTCCAGCTTTAGGACGTTCACCCGCTCTAGGATGTCATTGCGGAGTCCACCTTCAAAATGTCTTGCTTTCTTATAGTCCGTGTCAATTACATGTGGTGCAAACCTGGCCAATTCAGTGAACTTGGCCTCATACTCAGCCACTGTCATGCTATCTTGCTTGAGTTCCATGAACTCGGCCACTTTCCTATCCCGAACACACTGCGGGAAGTACTTGTCATAGAATATTTCTAAGAATTTCACCCAGTCAACATCCTTATGATTTTCTCGCATCAACATCCACCATCTTCTTGCTTCGTCTTCTAGCATAAAAGTGGCTAGAAGCACTTTCTGAGTCTCTGAACAGGGGAACACTTCAAATAGTTTCTCAATGCCGAGGACCCACGCTTCGGCTTTCAATGGATCTAATCCCCGTGGAACTGTGGTGGTTTCATTTTCTTGAATTCCTTGGTGAGAGCTATAATCCGGTCATCATTTTGATTATCTGGCGCGGGTGGTGCCGGAGGTGGAGGTGGCGGGTGTGGTTGCTGCCACTGTTGTTGCCACTCCTGTTGCTGTCTCAAAGCCTCTGCCATTTCCTGAACCATTCTTTCCATTCTGTCCAGTCTGGCAGTAGAAGATTCCTCTATCTCATCACCTCTGGTTCTCACCATCTGATTAAACTTGCATTACATTTCATACAAAGGTGCACAAGCATGCATATACTAAGAAGCACATATATTCAGATAGTTTGCAATGCAAGTAGTTCTCAACTTACAATATATATAACTGTTCGTATCAAAACATTTAAGCACATAATCAATGCTTCCAATTTCATATTTATCACATGAATGCATCCTAGATCTTATCTAGACGCTTATTGCTCTTTTTGGACAAGTGTGTGAGTTATTAACTCGTGCTCTGATACCACTCTGTCATGACCCAAACCCGCCCCTATGGGTTAAGGACATAACCGGCCAGTAATCCTGAGATTACCTACGGCCTCAAACCAAAACAGACGTAACTCAACAGAGTAAAGGGGCCAAACGGAAGCAGTAATTAAAAACTTTGTCCATAGAGCCGTGCTTATATGCACTCCAAGCAAACCATACACATATGCGTTAATAACCCACATCAAAAGTACAGTTCCAAAAATTCTTTACACACAGGATCATCCAAAACGAGTCAACCCACGACAGACTATCTACAAATATACATAAAGTCCTTGCCAACAAGACAAAGTGTAAATACATAACAAAATGGCAAGGATGGGTCTCGTGCGTGAGACACAAGGTTGACTCCCCAAAACTCATGTTGTTCCTGGCAAACTTCACTGGGGCTGGGTTTGTGCATCTCTTGGCTCACCTACAAACACATGAATGAGCGTGAGCGATAGCCAGTGAATAATATCAAATACAGCATTTACATAACATTGTAGAACAACATATTCCAAACGGCCTTGGGCCAATCATATTTCCATTCTTGTCAAAACGGCCTTCGGCCCATTCGATTATGTCAAAACGGCCTTTGGCCCAATCATGTATGTCAAAACGGCCTTTGGCCCAATCATGTATGTCGAAACGGCCTTTGGCCCACACATTCGTATCAAAACAGCCTTTGGCCCATTCATTTATGTCAGAACGGCCTTCGGCCCACTCATTCATGTCAAAACGACCTTGGGTCCATTCATGTTTATTAAAATGACCTTTGGTACATTCATGTTAACAAAACGACCTTTGGTCCATTCATGTTTGTCAAAACGACCTTGGGTCCATTCATGTTTAACAACGACCTTTGGTCCATTCATGTTTATCAAAACGACCTTTGGTCCATTCATGTTTAACTTACATCCACAATCCCAATTAGCAATTCATAAGCTTATAAGGGATAAACAATTGGATATTCACAAGCATTCAAATATCGATATTACTCACAGTGATCGGCTTGTGGATTTGCCCTGGAGCTCGACCCTACACATTCACGAACACAAAAGGGTCACTAATAGCTCAAACCGTTCTTTAATTCACATACTCCTCATTAGGCTTTATTCTTATCTCATTAACTCATTTACAATGCTTAACGTATGCCTAAGAGTCTTACAAGTGAAAGAGAACGGAAAAAAACACAGGACGCATGAACACAATTTCAGAAATAAGGTCCCCGCTCGAGCGTCAACTTCCCCGCTCAAGCGGACCCTAAGGCCTGCAAAAGTACTGGATAGGTGAAAATTGCGCTCGATCGTCCAATATGGCGCTCGAGCGGAAGGCCTCTCAACATAGCTCTCCGCTCGAGCGTGAACTTACCCGCTCGAGCGGACGCTATGTCTGCAAAAAGTACTGGATGCATCATTTTTACGCTCGAGCGTGAAATAGGACGCTCGAGCGGAAGTTCATCCTTCATGATCCCCGCTCGAGCGTGAACTTACCCGCTCGAGCGGACACCATGCCTGCAAGAACAAAATACTAGGAGCACGATTTTCCCGCTCGAGCGTCCCTTTCCCCGCTCGAGCGGTCATAAAAAATATGGGTTTTCCAGATTGAGTTCTTGAGCTCCAATTCAAATTCCAACCAACCAAATATGCATGCAATGGCTCAAATCTCATGTATAATCATGCTAACATAGTATAGACCCCAAATCACAACTCATTGAGGCTCAATTTCACAAATAAGTCACATGCATGCCCCAATCTCCCATTAAGCTCATTAACAATGTACAAATTCATGCATTCAAGCTCATATATTCTCAAATTGTACATGCATGTGATGATTTAGCCACATTCCCGACTTGGATAACACAAATGGTGATCAAAACATGAGTTTCAACTAAAACTCTACATGCATCATGTATTTCAAGCTTACACATGCTATTTCAACACAATTTCATACATGCATGCTCATCTCAAGCTTTAATTCCAACAAAACCAACTTAACTCATGCTCTTGAGTACAAACAACCCTTGAACACACAAGATCACACATTACTTTCATGAATTCAAGAGTCAATGGCTTACCTAGAAGCCCAATTCCTTCAATCTATGGTCCAATTTGGAGACGGACTTCAAAACTCTTCAAGCTTGAGTCAAAATAATACAATTCTCTCCCTTTCTCTCTCTACCAGCCGACTCCCCTCTCTTTCTCTTAGAGTTTGCTCAGCCAAGACCATATATGAGGAAAGAATTGAACTTAAGAAGGCTTATAATATAGCCCCACTCACATGCATTATTTAACATAAAATAATTGAGCATTACTCGTGAATTAAATCTGATTAATCTGACCCGAATCAATTTTCAATTAAATTTCACCGTAGGCTCTAAAAATTATGCCAGTCACAATGGCGTAATCAATTTCGGGTTCTGTGGCCGATAAGGCCCTCAATTTAATTTCCAAAGCCGATTATTCAAACAGATATGCTTACGGTGAACAGATAAAACTTCACATTCACATATATCCACATAATGACACATAAAATCATGCTAAACACATAATCATATCAAAACATATAATCACATACGTATTAGGGACCAATTAACATAATACAGAATAGGAGTATCACAATGCTAATTGAAACATGCCTTAAAACTAACCATCATAAGCTAGTAAATAAAAGGGAGAAAGAAATGGGGGTCGGAAGACATGCATCACACACACGCACACACACTTATTTACAACATTGCCCTCTCGGAGGAGGGTCCAAATGAATAATACAGAACCAACTAACTAATCTAAGCTAATCTAATTAAACTAGCTATTACACAACGAAATGAATAACAAGCTGCAGCTAATTATTACACAACTCTAATGAATCAACAAATTAACTAAGTAAGCAATTTAAATAAGCACGTAAACTAAATGAAATAGGCTACCTCAGCTCTGCTTTGGATGACAAAGGATGCATGCATGCTCGAGTTGCTTTGTTCAGAAATCCCTCGCGACGCCCCGACTTGCCTCTGTTTGCAATTGACCTCAGAACACTGCACAAAGCTCCAGATGGCTGAAACTCCACCCTGGGAATCTGTGGAAAGGCTGCCGACCAGCTATTGGCCTTGGAGACCACCTGCCGACCACTTTTGTGGTGAAAAACCAGAAAAAGTGGTCGGCCAGCCACTAAATCTGGTCGGCCGACCAATTTCTGTCCCTGGTTTCTAGTTTTCTGCAACAGGAGGCAAGAAAAAGAGATGGCAAAGTATTCGCAGCACATGTGTGCACAACCACCCTCCCTATCATGTAATGAACTCAAGGAGGTGTGGTTCTCAACCCTCGGGCCACCAATCGCGCATTTCAATGCATGATGGCCGAGAGGCGAAGTTGCACAATTCAATATGGAAATAAATGCGCAAGTAAACACATAATGCCTAAAACTCTATCATGGGTAATCAAGAGCGTCGGCGACCGGGAATTAAGGCACGTTTCATCACTTGAAGTATGAAACGTCCCTCATTTCCCGTGTTTGGACTAACACTTATTCCAAACAGAATGCAAGCAACATGGCAAACATGCAATGTAACTACGTGGCATACACAATGCTATGGACAATATGGCATACTCAATGCAATATGATCATGGCATGCTCAATGCAAACAATAACATAACATGCACAACGCATTATGACATGGCATACATAATGCAACAACGGACTTAAACCAAGATGGATAGGCCTCAGCCATGCCCAACTCAGTGGCCATTGGGATGAAATGAAGGCACGAAATACAAAGCATGCATGCACAATGCTTGGCCAATACAAGAGGCCCAAGAGCACAACTCTCAAGAGTGCTCAAAGGGTGACAAATGTGCAAGTGTAAAGACACTAAGTGCACTGAAATTAAGTAAGAAATGATGCCAAATCACTCAAACAAAGCAAGTAGAGCTATCAAAGAGGGCCACACATAAGGCATGTAATGCATGGAAAATATGCATGAACTAAGCATGGACAGAGTTGAAATAGGTCTTAACAAAGACCAAAATGTGCCAAGATGAGGGCCCAAAGTCCTAGGCATGCAAGCATACACACTAAGGCATGAACTAGGCAACAATGCATAACCATCAAAGGCATTCAAAACAAGAACGAAGTGAGAACATGGCAAGTCTATATGTTCTGAAATGTGATGTTAAGTGATGCCAAATCAAGTACACAACACGAATAAAGCATGCAATGGTACCCAAAGCTTGAGGCAAGCAAGAGCATTTACACTACAAGTATACAAAACATGAAGCATGTGATTAAGGCAACCAAAAAAAGTCCTAGTAAATGTTAATATGAGACTAAAACATGCATGGATGGAAACCAAAATGTGCTAGCATGAGGGGCATGTGGCATAATGCATACAAGGCAAATAAGGTGGATTACACTACACCTATTAGGACCAAGCATGGGATGACTCAACTAACAAAAATTAGAGTTATATAATGGCAAAATAACCACAAATAAGCACTGAAATGATGGCTCGCAAGCAAAGGCATGAATGCATACACAATGGCTCATGTTAAGGCATAAAGGGGGGACCCTCCAACGCATTGATTGAGTGACAAATGCAAGTGAACGGCCATGAAATATGGACTGAAATAGCATAACTAATGATGCCAAATCATTGAAATGAGCCAAGTAATGCATGCTAGTGGACCCGATGCACAAAGCAAACAAGCTAGGTTGAACCAAAGCTATACAAAGCAAGTCATGGATGACCAAGACAACCAAAATCAGACCTTAAACATGGAAACACATGAACAAAGTCTTCTTGAAGTCAAGCCAAAAGCATGCTAAAAAGACATGTGCCAATATGATGCATGTTAGGCTATTTCATGGGATTGCATGGCAAGTGTATGGAGCATGCAAAGGCCAACCGAACCAAACCAAAACAGAGTCATGACATGGTAAAAAATCACCAAAAACATGCTAAAATGGGAAGAAAACAAGCTAGAATGACATGTCAAGGCATGAAGCATATAAAGCTAGTTTAAGGGATTTACACTACAAGTGTATTAGGCATGCAAGAGCCAACCAAACCAACCCAAAATAGATCTAAGGCATGTTAAAAAATCACCAAAAACCTACTGAGATGGCTCAAAATCAAGCTAGAAACACATGCTTAAACATGAGGCATACAAGACTAGATTGTGTGATCTACACTACAAGTGTATTAACCATGCAAGGGGTGACCAAACTAAGCAAAAACAGTGGTATGCCTTAGTAAAATAACCACAAATACAAGCTAAGACATGGCCAACACACACTTACCAAAGGTGCTCAAACATGAGGCAAATGAAGCATGTAAAGAGGACACAAAGGAGAGAGGGTGACCCTCTCCTTCTTAGGACCTTAAAACACCATCCCCACCACTGAAATCCCTCTAGATTTTAGTGGTGAGAAGGCCAATACAAGGTGGTCCCGAAGCTCACAAAGACGGCACAAAAATGGGGCCAAACAAGGCCTAAGAGGGGGTAAACAATCCCAAACACCAAAGTGATCTTAAACAAAGATCAAAAGTATGCAAAAAAACAACTTTTATCAGTTATAAGTTAAGCTAAAAATAGCATGCAAGATAGGCTAAAAGCTTAAGCAAGAAAGGGGGATTTAAGGTTCAAAAACTCACCCTTGATGAACTTCTTGAAAGCTGCAACTCCAGCAGGTTTTTTTGAGCTTAACCAAACCAAAAACTCCAGAAACAACCTCAAGATGCCTCAGCAACAAAAGGGTGGTGCTTGGCTAGGAGGTTGTGTGCACACGTGAAGAGACAAAGCACTTTAAGGCACAAAATATAGAGATATAGAGGGAGATATATGCTCAAGCCTTAGGCAAAATTCAAAACCTCTGGAATGGAGAGGGAGAGCCTCTCTTATAGAAAAACAAAGGGTTCAAGGGGTTCAAGCTTCTTGGAGAAACTAAAACTTGGATGCAATCCCTCCATACACGTGTATATGGAGGATACAGTCTGTGCCCTCCAGCTGGCATAGCTGGCATCCATTCAGTCTGCCAAAACAGAAAGAAAACTGCCCGCTACTTTTTCTGGTCGGCCGACCACTTTTTCTGGTTTTCCAAAAAACAAGTGGTCGGCCAGGGTAATTGGTGGTCTCCACACTGAAAGCAAGCCAATGGTGGGGTGGGAAACCAAAAAATGTGGCCCAAAGACCAAGAAAACCAGTTTCCCGACCAGAAAATCGGCTGGCGGGGAGAAAAGTGGTCTCCAAGGATAAAAGCTGGTCTCCCACCCTTGCACCACCTCCCAAACATTGAAAGTAAGGTTTGTACTCAAGACAAACCAAAACGGATGCAAGAAGAGGGTTCGGGTGGCAAAACGCGCGGTCGGGAGCCCCAAAAACCAGCTGCCGAGCATCAAAAGTGGCGTACGACCACAAAAGTGGCCTCCCAGACCACAGTGTCCCTCTAGGTAGAGGAAACAAGGTGTGTTTCAAAAACCGTGCCAAACGGAGAATGTTAAGCGGTCCCGAGTCGAGGCGCACGGCCTACGGCTCTGAAAATCGAAAACTAGTCTCCAAATGGGAACAGTGGCCTACGACCACTGAGAGATGGTCCACAAGACCTCTCCCTCCCTCTGGGAAGAGAAAACAAAACTTGGTCCGCGGACCGAGTCAAAGTACAAAGGGTCCCGAGGTCTGGAGGCGAGGCTCTCAGCCAAGAACTCCGAAACCTCGAAACAAGCACAACATGCGCAATCACTGAGTGCTCAATCGATGACATTTGAGTCTTAATGTAATACCCCTGTTCCGTAATCTACTAAATTGGTCCTTAATTTGAGTATGATTATGTGTTTAGTATAATTTTATGTGCCATTATGAGAATATATGTGATTTTGGATTTTTATCTGTTCACCGTAGGAATATCTGTTTTATTTTCCGCTTCAGAAATTAAATTGAGGGCCTTATCGGCCACAGAACCCAAAATTGATTACGCCATTGTGATTGGCAAAATTTTTAGAGCCTACGGTGAAACTTAATTGGAAATTGATTCTGGTCAATTTAAACTGATTAAATTGATTAATTAAGTACCCCATTATTCTATATTAAAATATTTGTTAGTGGGGCTTTTGTATATTGACATTGCACTCTCCTTTAGCTCTCTTAAAACTCAAAATCTGAGTTAGACAATGGAGAGTGAGAGAGAGACCGGCTGTAGAGAGAGGAAGGAAGAGATTTGAGCAATTTTTGGTTCTAGCTTGGGGATTTGAAGGTTCAACTCAAGAATTGACTAGAGTTTGGAAGATTAAAGCTCCTAGGTGAGTAACCAACCTCTAACTCATGGATTTGAGTTGTGATTTTGTGAATCGAAGATTAATTTGTGATCAAGAACATGAAAGGAGTTGATTTTGAGGAATTTGAAGACTATATATGCATGCATGTATGTATTGTTTTGAATTTTCATATTTGAGCACCAAATGCATGATCTATGTGAGTTTTTAGTTGAAGATCATGTTCTTGACCATCTCTTCATCACATAAGTTGAGAGTGAGAATAATGTGCCACATGCATGTGCAGATTATAAGGGTACAAGAGTTGAATGCATAAAATGGTTGTGTTAGTAATGGGTTTGGTGCAATTTGAGCCATGCATGTATCTATTTTATGAAATTGAGCCTCATTGAGTTGTAATTTGGGGTCTATTCCATGTTAGCATGATTATACATGAGATTTGAGCCATTGCATGCAAGAAATGTGGTTGGAAAATTGATTTGGAGCTCAAGAACACATTCTGGGTTTTCCAGAATTTTGAGGTCCGCTCGAGCGGGGAACATGACGCTCGAGCAGAGAAATCGAGCTCCCAGCATTTTTGAAAGTCATGGTGTCCGCTCGAGCGGGGAATTTGACGCTCGAGCGGGGAGCTATGCGACATAAAGTCCGCTCGAGCGGAATAATGCACGCTCGAGCGGGGATTGGAGGCAACCAGTACTTCTGCAGACCTAAGGGTCCGCTCGAGCGGGGAAGTCTACGCTCGAGCGGGGACCCTGTTTCCAGAAATTCTGTTCTTGCATCTTGTGTTCGGTTTTCCGTTCTCTTTCACTTGTAAGCACTCTTAGGCATATGTTAAGCATTGTAAATGAGTTAATGAGATAAGAATGAAGCCTAAAGTGGGAAATGTGAATTTTGAATGGATTGAATTGTTAATGACCCTTTTATGTTCATGACATGTGTAGGGTCGAGTTCCAGGGCGAACCAATCAACCGATCACTGTGAGTAATATCTTGACAAGATATTTATAGTAAGTCATTGTTTAATTGTTACTTCTGTGTAAGTTTTGCAATTCAATGAATAATTGGGCCTGAGGCCGATGGAATTGAATAATTGGGCCTGAGGCCGATGGAATTGAATAATTGGGCCAGAGGCCGATGGAATTGAATAATTGGGCCAGAGGCCGATTGACATGAACGATTGGGCCGAAGGCCGTTTGTTAAACTGTTCCAACAATTGCTTGTGTACTTGTTTATTTGATATTATTCACTGGGCATTCGCTCACGCTCATTCATGTCATTGTAGGTGAGCCAAGTGAGGACCAACCCCAGTCCAGTGAAGCCAGCCCGGCCGGAACAGCAGGAGTTTTGGGAGAGTCAGCCTAGGGTCTCACGCACGAGACCAAACCTTGCCCTTTTTGTTACATGTTTATGTTCTGTCTTGTTGGCAAGGATCTTGTGTATATTGTATATAGTTTGCTATGGGTTGACTCAGTTTAGATGATCCTGTTGTAAAGAAGTTTAATGCTACTATGCTTTGATGTGAGTTATTAACACATATGAGTTTGGCTTGTTTGATGTGCATATAAGCACCACTCTATGGACAAAGTTTTAAATTTTTGCTTCCGTTGGCCCCTTTACTCTGACGAAGTTATGTCTATTTTGGTTTGAGGCCGTAGGTAATCACAGGATTACTGGCCGGTTATGTCCTTAACCCATGGGGCCGGGTTCGGGTCATGACACTTAAGGTCGGTCAAAAATGGGGTGTCTATAGCAAGGGCCTATGCTCAATGGATGCCACATTACAGCTTCATAAGTGAACTTCATTCATCGACGAAAAGTGACATTATAATTAATCAATCAATTAAACACGAAATAATTTTGGAAACAGTAATCATTCAAAAAAAATATACTTTGAACATATCTTTATAAGGTTACTAGTCATAGTGGTTTGTGTTGTCACTAAGCCTCGACTGTCCACCTAAACAAAACACATGACAGAAGCACAATTGAAACGCCAATTCATTTTAATTCAATTCTCCGCATGCATTTCTAACTCATTCAATGATTATATGAGTCCATTTGATGCTTAAGGATGCTAGAAATGATATAAGGATGCAATTATGCCCTAAAAAGAGTTAGTCAAACTTTATTGAAAATAGGGTCTTCGCTCAAGCGCAGCTTCCTTCGCTTGAGCAGGCATCCAAAAATAAGGGTAGTCGCTCGAGCGCAACTTCTGTCGCTTGAGCGGTCTACAAACTTGACAAAAGTACTGGTTGCATAAAATTTCCGCTCCATGGTCACTTGAGCAGAAGACTGAGTAAAAGTGGTCCTCGCTCGAGCGCCACTTTAGTCGTTCGAGCAGTCTGTAGAATTTTTTAAAATTTCTGGAAGCTCGATTTTCACACTCGAGTGACACTTTCTTCGTTCAAGCAGACTGCGAATTCTAGAATTTCTAAAACTATGTTTGAACTTCAAATTTGGTATTCAAAGGTTCCAAACTCGTGTTTTAGGTACAAAATCATGGGAAAAACATTGAAAACATAGAAACATAGTTAATTTGATATCAAGTGTTCAAAACCATGATCCATTTGACAATCCAAAGCTTGAAACTCTATATTATGAACCACGCATAACTTGCATTGAATTTATATTCCAAAAACTTGATCAACCTACATAATAAGTATGAAACCATGGAAAAACCCTTAAATTAAGTTACAAAAGTGCCATGCAAGAAAGAATCTCATGATTCTAACTCAATTTGTGCATGCATGTACATAATTCAACCCAATTCTTCCAATTCAAGCTAATTCATGCCTCTATTATACAATTTCTTGCAAATAAACTCAAAACTTGGATGAATTCAACTTCTACATGTTTTATTTATAAAGATTAAGGTTAAAGATCACACCTATAGCTTGAATTCAAGTGTCTTATAGCTTAATTCTCCAATCTCTACAATTTCCTTCAAGTTCTCCTTCTTTATCTCTAAATGTCAAGTTCCCTCTTGTTCTCTCTCTCTAATCTCAGCCAAAGGATGCATATATGAGCATATAAGCTTAATTGGAGCCTTATATAGGGTACAATTAACTTAGCCTAATCAAGGTTAATTATTGTTAACTAGGTAGGCTCAATTCTAATTAATTCAATCAGTTTATTCTAATTATTTTGATCTGAAACACTTTTCAATTAAAGTTTCCATAAAATTCTAAATGGAAAATGTTTGAGAACTCGAAAAAGTTCTCCCCTAATCCCCCGAAATTTAGAAAACGACGTCGTTTCAATCAGTTTCCCTTCCACTTCTTTATCAGTCTCCAAAACCCATCGTTTCTACGCGCTGCTCACTCTCTCCTCAAAGTCGATCATCCTCTCTCCAGTCGACTCCATTAGAGCCCTTAATCTCCTCCAAATCCTCGAGCCCTTAATCACTTCCAAATCCTCTCATCAGCTACGGGTGTGGACTCGCATAACAGATCTACTCATCAGCTACGGGTGTGGACTCACAGATCTGTGGACTCGCAGATCTTCTCTTCAGCTACGGGTGTGGACTCCCAGATCTTCTCTTCGCATAACAGATCTTCTCTTCAGCAACTCAGGCTCGTCCCCCTACTCTCTTTCTTCATTCTGATATTTCAAAATAATTAGTTGTCTTTTTGGGTTGACCTATCATCGTTTGGATTTGGGGATTTAGGTTTTAATATAGAAATTAGAGGAAACAGTTGCTAATTGTGTTTGATGATTGACAATTGTGGGTTTGACTCGCAGATCTTCTCTTCAGCTACGGGTGTGGACTCCCAGATCTTATCTTCGCATAACAGATCTTCTCTTCAGCAACTCAGGCTCGTCCCCCTACTCTCTTTCTTCATTCTGATATTGCAAAATAACCATGGGTTTGTCTTTGTTTGTTTGTTTTTTTTTCCCGATTATTATCTTTGCCTTTCTCTTATGACTCTTTTGTAATTGAACTGTGGTGGAAGAATTGTGGGTATGTGTTGAATTGAAATCAGTTGTCTTTTTGGGTTGACCTATCATCGTTTGGATTTGGGGATTTAGGTTTTAATATAGAAATTAGAGGAAACAGTTGCTAATTGTGTTTGATGATTGACAATTGTGGGTTTGATCACAGATATGAGATGTGCCTACATTCTGGTTGAGAATTGTGGGTTTTGGTTCTTAGGTTGTTGGGATCCATGTAGTGTGGGATCCATGTGGAATTAATGTAGTTAAGTCTGAAATAATTCTCCATGAAAGGGAGAGAGAGTTGTAACATAGATTTTGTTTTTTTTTGATCTGCAAAATAAAAGTTTTATTGATGTAAAAGAGAATGAATACAGAGTAGTTGATCAAAATTACATAACAAATAAAAGGCATGGAAAATTAATCAATACAGAGTTTTAACATAGTTGCTCTACTATTTGTTCTAGGTAATCAATAAATTCTTTAAAGTAGAAAATTAATGAAACATGTATGCCAATTTTACTTTGCAGGAGATGACAATTCAAAAGTGAAGATATTACTTTTTTTGACAAAAGTATCCTTAATGGAGAGTCTTCTTAATGGAGAGGGTCTCAATCTCTCATTCTTTACTGGTTTCATTTATAAATGCACATAACAACTGCTTACATGAGTTTAAGAATGAGAAACAAATGTAAGAAATAGAATTATAGGTAACATTTTCTTTTCCTTTCCTTTCCTTTTCTTTTCTTTTCTTTTCTTTTTTTTCCCCTATATCTTGCCAACATTGGTAGTATGTAGTTCTTAGATCATGTACAGTTTCAATTTTATTTTATTTTATATTATCATTATTTTTTTTGGGGGAGTTCCGTAACACCATTTTTCTCTTACATCCAGCCAACACGAATTGTTTGTGGGTAGGAAGATGGTTGAGGTCCTCTAATTTCTCACAATTTGGCTTCGAGATTTATAATTAATGCAACTAACTGTTGGTGCATAATCCAATGCATATGTTAGTTTAAATATTAGGGTAAATTATGTAAATGGTACCTATAGTTTATACGATGTGTCAATTTGGTTCGTATTGTTTTAATTTGTTCGATTTTTCCCTTTGATATGTAAATGGTACCTATAGTTTAATTTATTCATAAACCTTAATTGATATTCAAAATTTAGAAACCTTAATTGATATTCACACACCTTAATTGATAGCCAAACCTTTATGAATTCTGAATTTATATTCACACACACAGATTACCGACCATTTTGATGTATGTATCATGTCTGTGTTTTCCATAGATTACAAAATGGCTTGTTCCTCTAGTAACAATAGCAACATAAGATTGAAACGAAGATTGTGCGATTGTGGGAGAACAGCTGCCAGGCACACTGTCAAGTCAAATCAGAATGGAAATAAAGGCCGTGTGTACTTTGTGTGTCCATCGAAATATGTAAGCAGTATGGAAATTTGTTTGGAAATTTATTAGCCTCATTGATTAACTGATTGTCATGCATTGTAGGTTAGTGAGGAACACTGCAATTACTTCCAGTTTGCAGATGATAATGATGACGATGAGATCTTCAATGCTACAGCTCGTACATCTATAAGAAGTGAAGAATTTAACGATCGACGCACAAGGGTTTATGAGATGGATAATGAATTTCAGGAGCATGGTAGAAGGCTTCGAAGGGTGGAGATGAAATTGAATGTGATGCTTTATGTCATTGTATTTTGTATTATTTTCTATTTTATAATCTAAATTACTGAGTTGATAGCTTTTAGGGAATTTGATGGATGTAGTTATGGACTTAATGGACTTGATGGATTGTGGGTATGTGTTGGTCTATGCTTCACTTTTGGCTTTGGATCTTGATTTTGTAACTCACTTTTGGCTTTGGATCTTGGTTGATGTTATATAATCATTCGGTTGGATGTAATATGTGTGTGTTTAATCTGTGTGTGTGTTTAATCTGTACGAGGTTGGGATGATTCACCTTAAATTGAATATAATTTGTTTCCATGTATTTGTGATCAACCTTGGCCTGGTCTTTAATATTAATGTGTTGACTGCTTTAATTGATTTATATGCCAAATGTGAGAACCTTCAATCCGGTTGATTGTTTGTGAATGGTGTCTCAGTCATAAATGCTGGCTCAGTCAAAGAAGACTATGATGATGCTATGTGATACAAAATTTTTTTGATGCTCAACGATCTAACTTGAAGACCAGTAGCCAATTTAAATGCTGGCTCAGTCAAAGAAGACTATGTCTCATTTTTTATGCTCAACGATCTAACTTGAAGACCAGTAGTCATAAATGCTGGCTCAGTCAAAGAAGACTATGTCTCATTTTTTTGATGTTCATCAAAAGTGAGGATGGCATTGGGGAGCATAAATTTCATGTTGAAACTGCAATAAGGGTCTGCCGTGCTGCCAATTATCATGAGCATGCAATGTATGTAGTAAAGAAGGCTGGGAGGCATGAATGGTACTTAAAGATCTAACTTGAAGACCAAGTAGCCAATTTAAGGACATAAACCCATAACAATTAGCTCAATCCAATACAGTATAATGATGAATCAGTTTGAAACTTAAGAGCTTCAACTTCCTCTCTATGACTCTTTATCACTTTTGCTAGTTTGATGTGTTCCCCCAATTTAACACACCCATGACACTTACCATCTGTGCCATGTTCTGCAATAGGCCATTCCATTTCTCATAAACGCTCAAAACTTCCAAGTCACTCAACTTCAGATCTGCCAATGGAACTTCCATTACAAATCTCAAACTAGCATCTGGTACAGAACATCTATCTGCAGATCTGGTACAGAACATCTATCTGCAGAATCTGGTACACATCAAACTAGCAAAAGTGCAGAATCTGACATAATCTGTTCAGCATGTGTTAAAAAACTTGTCCGAATCAGAATCTGTTTGAACATACAGATCATGACATAATCTGTTCAAACCTGCAGAACCTGTTAAAACCTGTTCAAACCAGAATCTGTTAAAACCTGTTACAACCTGTTTGAATATAACAAACAGACCAGAATCTGTTAAAACCTGTTAAAACCTGTTAAACCATTCATTCTACAGAACATACAGATCAGAACCTGTTAAAACCTGTTAAAACCTGTTTGAATCTGTTTGAACATAGAGATCTTCACAGAATCTTTTTCAACATACAGCTGTTGACATAATCTGTTTGATATAAATACATTGTACACAACCTGTTGTGAATAGAATCTGCTGCGTAATAGAACTACATGTTCAAAAACATAAGTTTACCAACCAATGTCACAAATACAATACCATACTACGAAACTAAAAAAAAAATTGAGTGTTTGGATCCACATCTATATTGACGTCCACAAAAGTTGAACCATCTATATTCGCCATTCCTGATTCACTCAAAGATGAGCTTCCAACTTTGTCCACCATTTGCAATGCGCTCTCTTGTGTCCCATCCATACAAGCAAAATAGTAGGATTGAGCTTCCGGCACCTTATTATATAATAACAAAATATCATTAATAAGTTCAAACATTAAATAAATACCATACAAAACCAATTGAGTGGACCATGAAACACATACCCGATCGTACATATTGTCTTCCATTCCATCCGTACAACCAAAATTCAACTTACGAGGTTCACATTGACCTATCTGTCGACCCTATAGTAACACACATTGGTAACAAAGTTAGACAAAAATAAATTCCGAAATTTACATATAAGCAAAAAATAAAAAAATATACCTGCACTTTTGTTGCCTTTTTATTCTTTCCCTTTAACCGATTCACTATTTCGTCCACCTTGCTCACCTTCCGTTTCGTACATGGACGGCCTCTTCGGCGAGCAACCAAAGGACTAAGCACCTTGCGAGTAGTAGTACAAGGTGGCACATTACTGCTACAAGGTGGGACAGTACTACTAGAAGGTGGCACATTACTCGCACAACAAGATTCATCTTTTCTTACTCTTTCCTTGATTTCTCTCAACCTAAGTTGAATGGCTTTGTGTTTACCATCATCGTTGGCAGCAATTTCTATAATTTCATCCAATGTCTTGTGGTAGTTATCATGTATCTTTGCGTTGAGGGCAGCCCCGGATTTCGTGTATGTTGTTGGAATACATGTGTACCCTCTTTCCAAATCTTTTCTCCATCTCGACATAATGTACTTATTAGGAACCTCATATATGCTCCTCTCAATGAGCACACTAAGGGAATGGGCACACATGATCCCCCTAAACTCAAAACCACCGACACACACATTGCATTTCAAATTCAGTTGAATTATAATAAACAAGAAATTCAACTTTCTCATTTTGTCGCCCACAAGCACAGCTTCCTTGACATGATAGGTACAAATGGATCCCTCCTCCTTCATAAAGAGTCGCATGACAATACAGTAGTCGCTTCAATTCTTCTTGAACTTCTTTAAATTTCGCATTTGTGTAGGCAGCACGAAATTGCTTCTCAAACTCATACACCGTTAAGCAATCATACAATCTGTCTCGAGATTTGAAGTCTGCTTTTGGTCTCCTTCTCCACCTTACTTCTCAATGCATTGTCGTACTGTTCAACAAATTGCTTTAAGGTAGTCTTTGAGTTGACATAGCCATCAAAAAAACGCATTAATGCTCTCACTTCGCTGTGTAGTTGACATGCCAGCCAAAATATATCTTTCACATAGGCAGGAATCCACCTATGTCGCTCAGCATATATACCCCCAACCACTCGTTGTCGTGGAGGCTAAACTTTTCAATCATCGTTTGCCATTTCTCATCAAATTCATCTTTTCTGAAAGAATCATAGACTGCATTTTGTAAAGCGAATTTGATGGCTTCATATTGGGAATATCCTCTCAATTTCTCAGGAATTTTCTTCATTACATGCCATAAACACCAACGATGTCGAGCCTGTGGGAAGACAATCTGTATGGCATTTTGCATGGCTCTGCACTGGTCAGTTATAATAGCATTTGGAGGAGTGGCTGACATACAATTCAACCATTCTTTGAATAGCCAAACAAAAGTGTCCGTGTTCTCATTAGATAATAGCCCACAACCAAACAAGATTGACTGTCCATGGTGATTAACTCCTACAAACGGAGCAAACGGCATATCATACTTGTTTGTAAGATAGGTTGTGTCAAATGAGACAACATCCCCAAATGCTTTATAAGCCGCCCTACTCCTTGCATCCGCCCAAAACAAGTTTCGGATGCGACCATCTACATCAAAGTCAATTGCAGAGTAGAAGTTTGAATTTTCTTGTTGCATCCTATGAAAATAAAATGCAACTGATACGGCGTCTCCTATCCCAAGCCTCAATCTTCTAGCATTTTCAATGTGGTTCCTTGCATCTCGTTCATCAAATGTTAATGCCTCATATCCCCCCGCTTCAACAACTATAGAATGAAAATTCCTAGACACCCCTATTCCTTTGCTTCATCATTTATTTCTAATCTTCTCTTCACAGGGGTACGAATCCTCTTATTCATTGGAAAATGGCGTGAATCGCTAGGAATTAAATCATGCGTATGCTCAAGGACAACTGTAGTTAACTTATATCTTCCATCCGGTTGTAAAGTCGCTCTTACCCTAGCTTTACAATCAATTTTTGATGACAAAGATGGTTTCAGGGGGTTTACTTCTGATCTTTTTGTCCTCTTCTGCGCCCAGTACATTCAATTCCAAAATATTTCACCTTTCCATCCGACCTAACATTCTGTGTTCTATAAGCTATAGCAAATCCAAGGTTTTTAGCATATTTTGCATAAAACTCGTACACTTCTTGCTTCGAGGTAAACCACACCCCTTCTTAGGTTCTTCAATTTCGCCACTCTCATTTAATGAAGGATTGTTCTCTGGTTCCTCAACTTCCTCACCCCCACTCAATGTAGGATGGATTGAATCAATGTCCATTGTACCTTCAAACTCAAATGCAAAGTGTGAAACAGTTTGTATACATCACACAAATTCAGCTATAGACAGATTTCAAAACACACATATACATCCCACAGATACCAATTTTATTTTCATTATTGCAAAGTGTTGTGCATAGGGTTGCCTTTGAAAACATGGAACAAGAAAGTGCTGTCCATATACATCCCACATATACATCCCACAGATACCACTTCCATTCAAACATAGATTCACATTTCCCCCTAAAAGTTGTGTTCGTAATTTCATTTCATCAACAACAACAAACATAGATTCACATTGTCCCCTAAAAGTTGTGTTTCTAATTTCATTTCATCAACAACAACAACATAGATTCACATTTCATATATTAACAAGAAGAAACAAGCAGAAAAAAGAACAAAAATCCCTACTGTCCACTAACATAGATTAACAAGAAGAAACATAGATTAACAAACATAGATTAACAAGAAAACATAGATTCAAGAACAAGAACAAAAATTATTTTCCCCACTGTCCACTACATTACATTTCACATATAAGAAAAAAAATCCCCACATTCAATTCAAGCTTAACAACAAAAAAAAAAAAAAAACGTGGGCAGTGGGGATTTTTTGGTCACTAAATCTGTCCAGAAATTATACAGAAAAATATTTCAAATCACTGAATTTGTCCAGAAAAAAATACGTATACGTCAATGTTTCAGCCACGTATAAGAAAACTAAACTGAAAAAAATATGTACCAGCAGAGATTGACGGTGATCGACGGTGGGCAGAGATTGCTGGACGCCGAACAACACAGTGACTTCGGCAGAGATTGCTGGACGCCGAACAACACAGTGACTTCGGCAGAGTTTTTCGCTGGTCGTCGGTGGTCGATCTCAGCAGTCGGTGGTCGATCTCAGCCGTATTCTTCTTCGACGGGCTCCTCTTTCTCTCCTCTCCTCTCTTTTCTTCTTCTATTTCGCGCGTGGTGTCAACTACACTCAAAACTCACTTTATCAATTTCGGGGGATTCGGGGAGGCAATATTCAAGCGACGTAGCGGAACTGTTCTTTTATATCTGAAACAGGGGAGGGAGTGAGAGAGAGAGTGAGAGAAAGCGAGAGAAGAGATGATGATGTTGATCTGAAGATGATGATCTGAAGAAGAAGATGATGATGTTGATCTGAAGATGATGATCCGAAGAGAAGATGATGAAGCTCTCTGTTTTTTTTTATCTGTGTTTGTTTTTTTTTTTTTTTTATTTATTTTGATTTTGAAAATCTGTGTTTGATGATGAAAAAAAAAATAAAATTTGTTGATGATGATGATGCTGGTGATGATGTTGATGAAGATGAAAAAAAAAATTGTTCACTGATTTGGGTTTGATGCTGTTGCAGATGATGTTGATGAAGATGCATCTCTGTGTTGAAGATGATTTGGGTTTAATGAAGATGATTTGGGTTTGATGATGTTGATGAAGATGCATCTCTGTGTTGCTGTTGCAGATCCCTGTTTTTGATTTGGATTGATCTCTCTCTCTCCCCTCCCCTCCCCTCCCCTCCCCTCCTCTTCTTTCTTCTTCCTCCTTTCTTCTTCTTCTTCTTGTTTTTCTTTCTTCTCTTTCTCCAAAACAGAGACAACCAAAAAAAAAAAAAGCAAAACGACGCCGTTTTCAGATTCGAGCCAATTCGAGCCACAGTATTTTTGAGCTACGAATCAAAACTGTTTGAATTTGAGAGGAGAGCATCCAATCCAAACAGAGAGGACTATAAATTGCAAAAGTGGACGCTACCACACAGCATTGATTTTTAAAAGCTTAGTTGTGTCCGGAGCAAGAGTAACGCCTGGTTTGGGAATATATTTTTTTAATAATTTTTTGTTTAAAATATGAGATAAAAAAATTAATATATTTAAGATAATTTTTTAATTTTTTATAAAAAGATGTATAAAAAGTAAAAAGAAAATTGAATATTTTTGATAAATTTTTAATTTTTAAAGTAAAACAGTTATTTGTCAAATGAGACCTAAGTACGGAGAGATATGGAAAAAACAAGGGAATAAGAGAGGGAAGGTGAGAGAATAAAAAAACAGGGTCATCAATTGTTGTTTTGAAAATTCAACTGTTCCAAATTCTCCAATTCCTTACCAAATACCTCAAGAATAAAAACCCACCTCCCAAACCCCCACCTCCCAAACCCTTCATCCTTCAATACACAGATCTCATTTTCCTCTGATTTCTATCAAATTGCCTCTGCATCCGATCCATCTCTCATGCCTTTCCAATGGTATTTTTGGCCTTTTTTTGCAACAAGAACACATCAAATTCTTCACCTGTTTGTATAAAAATCTGCTCTTATCAGTCTTGTTGTAGCCTTTTATTCTTCTCTTTTTCTCTCTCTCACAATTTTATTCTGATTGTTTTAATTACCCCTTCCCTTCTTTAAAGTCTCCCGGTTCAATTTCAAATTTTCAAACCCATGTCATTAAATTCAGCTCCTTTCACAACCCAACTATTTTCCAACACTTTCCACGAAAAACAAATAATTTTCTCCACAAGTGGACTCTTCCTGTTTCTCTGAGCCTCCCAACTTCAAATTCCCATCTTGATCTACCTAACTTGTTGGCAATTGAGCCATGGGAATTCAAAAAGACACAGTCAAATTCAATGTTGGAGGCAAGATCTTCGAAACCACAGCAACAACACTTGCCAATGCCGGCCGGAATTCCCTCTTCAGCGCAATGTTTGACGAGAATTGGAACCTCCAAACCCACAATTTCGATGAATACTTCATCGATCGAAACCCGAATTGCTTTGCAGTCCTCCTAGACCTACTCAGAACAGGGGAGCTCTGTATCCCCTCCAACATCCCTGAAAAGCTCATCCACAGAGAAGCCCTGTTTTACGGCCTCCTCGACCATGTCCGGACTGCGAAATGGGGCCAATTCGATGGAAACAGGCTCCGGTTTTCGCAGTCTGTGATGGGCCAAGCACCTGGCGACGGCACCGCCATCCGGGTTGGCCCAGGTGGCGGGTGCTGTGCAGTACATGGTAGTATGGTACATGTCTATGATTGGATGCTAGAAGAGCACCCCCCAATCAATCTTGACTACCAGAGAGTTAATGATGTTGGTTGGATCGATTCGGAGACTGTCGTGGTCACCGCGTGTGAGCGGTTAGGCCGCGGCGGTGGCGGGATGGGTCTGTTTAGTGCAAGAACAGGGGAGCTCAGGCATAGATTTCAAGTCACTCATGATGATCAAGTGAAAAGCTACACAGCTGGTGCTTTGAGTATTAGCTCAGATTACAAGATTTTTAGTAGTTGTAAAGGTAGGAGCAATGAGTATGGGATTGGAGTTTGGGACCAAATCACTGCAAAACAGATTGATTTTTACTATGAGCCAATTGGGTGGTCACTTGGTGAGGCTGATAGGCTGCAATTTTTACATGGCACTAACTGTTTGTTAGTTGCAACTCTGTTTCCTAGGAAGGACAATTGTTACATTAGTCTGTTGGATTTTAGGGATAAAAGTATGGTTTGGTCTTGGTCTGACGTTGGAGCTCCGGCAATCGACAAGAGACGGGTCCGGGATGCCATAGCAATGGAGGAGACCGGATCGATATGCGTGGTGAACGAGTACGAGGATTTGGGGTTCATGGACTTGAGGAGTAGTGGTGGGAGTGTGAGGTGGTGCTCGAGGAGCCGGTTGATGAAGGGGAAGATGCCCGAGGAACCGTGTTACCCTAAACTCGCATTGCATGATGGGCAGCTTTTTTCGTCGATGAATGATAGTATTTCAGTGTTTTGTGGTCCGGATTGGGTGTTAACATCAAGGCTTCGTCAGAGTTATGGTGGTTCAATTTGTGATTTTTCGATTGGTGGTGATAGGCTTTTTGCTCTTCATAGTGAGGAGAATGTGTTTGACATATGGGAGACGCCGCCAGCGCCGATCACTTAAATGTGTGTTTTTTTATTTGATCTTAATTGGTTTTCTAGCCTTTTTTTATAATTTTGTAGAAGATGGAGTTGGAGATGATGCTTATAGGTTAGAAGTTTAGAGTATGTTGTTGTGTAAATGACAAAGTAATGAAACTGATTGCTCAACTATCATAATTTGAAATCTTTGTTTCCCTCCACAAATGCATTTACAGGTTAAGGATCTACTTGCACAGTTGCATTTATTGTCATGTATTTTTCTTCCTTAAGGCACTCTCATTCACTTTTGGACCTTATTTTCTTTTGACCCCTAGCTTTTACAAAGTTGATTCCTCTTCTTATTCCCCAGAGAGAGAGAGAGAGAGAGAGCAGTTCAACTGCTTGGGTGGTGAACAGATTTTGAGGTAGCTCACTTGGAAAAAAGTTGGTAGGGTTCGCTTTGCTTTCATTCAAGTTTGATGTGTCAGTTTGTGAACTATATGCAAGATCACATATACATTGAATCTTTCTCTTGAGCGTTTTGGGGGCACCAAATCTGCATGTGATCACAACCACATCAACAAATCATGACTACTTTCTTTTTAATGTCTTTACCATTCAAGCAGTCATCCTTTGTTTAAGGATCCCTTTGCTTTTGTCAATTTTTTATGACACTAAACTAAGAGGACTACTACTTAGAGTTGGCCTAGTGGATGCTCCCTTATCAGCTGTGGTGCTCATATTGGAGTTTGACCACATCACTAAGGGTTGACCTAATAGATGAAGTACTCTCTTATCAAGTGTGATGCCTAAATTCGAGTCGTACCATTATGTAAATTACTTAGTGCACGAGACTTATACTATAGTGAGATTTGAGAAATATAATATGTACACAATATTACTTCTAATTTTGGACAAACTGTGTTATTTCTATGACTCAAACCCACATTATGAGTGACATTAACGACAAGTTTTATTGTTGGGCCAAGCTGTCCTTTTGTTATATTTAAAAATAAAAAATTAAAAATTAAAACTAATAGGGCTCCCTCTATCCTTGTGCAACTTTGAAATATTCATCAAACTACAGTAGATTAAAGTTTGGCATCCTCAAGAAAATCTAAAAAGCCAAAAAGTCACTAAAAAAGCAAAAAAATTCATACTATTTACCTCTTTTGGAGGAAAATCTCTCAATTAAAAAAAAAAAAGAAAAAAAAAAAAAAAAGAGGGAAAACAGCGATGCACAGGTACGGTGAAGCCACACATCCCAGTCAAAAAGTTACGTGGCACGATGTGTAGTCACACATGCCATTGAAAAAAAAAAAAAATTTTGAAAAGAGACATAAAAGTGTACTGCTAGTACTGCACTCTCTTCTCAGCGAGGGCAATTTAGTAATTTTACAATTTTATACAATATTTTAGTACACATTTTTTCATAAAAAGTCAAAAAGTTAACCCAAACATCCATATTTTTTTCCTCAACTTTTTAGTCTAAAAAGACAAAAACTGCACTTATTTAGGACACCCCAAACAATCCCAGAACTCCTACAAAAGAAACAAATCCTAGTTTAATCAGAGCCCCACGAAGAAATATAAAACTCATTTTGCATTGACTTTCTCAAAGGCCACCAGTTTTTCAACTAAACAATAGAAAAACAAGCCAACTCTAGTGAATTTTTTAAAATTTCTATCATTAATGTTGATAATAAATTATGCTAAAATATGATTGGCTTAGTTCAAGTCAAAAGATTTGTTAGCATTGCACCTATATACAAGTCAATAGCATGAATATTTTAATAAAAAAAATGACTCTGGTAGGAGAAATCATTGTCTCACAGCAAATGGTTCCAAACAATGTATCTTACATTTTGTATATATATAAATTCATAAGCTGAGAGTTCTGACACCAGATCAATTTCTGCAGAAAACAATATTAAAATCCAACATTTACCGATAATGTCGCGAGAAAGTTTTGTTAATCCAACAAATAATCCACGCTCAACGTGCAAAATTCAGAAGTTGTGCCCGAATCACAACACGAAGCTTCCTACAATGCTTCTTTTTTTTTTTTTTTGAAGCATGCAGTTAATTTGAACCAGAAAGGAGAAGAACAACAGATAAGAAAGAATGAATGGACAACATGAGGCACATCAACGAATCAAGCATAATCAGGCATTGTAATTTTGCTCGAAGGCAAGTTCGTTGAAAGGCGATGTAATTTGCTCCTTGTTGTAAGCGTGGCATATCATCAATATGGTCTTCACTAGACGCCAATTCCAAGTAGGCTCATTCAGATACTACTGTTGGTGACAAGAAAAACCAGATAGATGAAAAGAACAAGTTTGTCAGCATCATTAGGGAACTTATGGACACCATTGTGATTATTTGTAATTATTTATTTTTTGTGCGTGCGCGCATTTGTGTATGGACAAGGGAGTGCTTCATGATTCATTCAAAGGATGGAATGTGCTTTTTAATGTTAACAGAAATAAAAAGGAGCAAGTTCAAACTTGAAATAAAGAAATGGAAATGTAACATAATATTCAGGTATAGAGCTGTATTTTGAGAAAGAATTTCAAGAGATTCATTTGTGTCGAAATATCAAACAAATAAAAAATTTTACGAATTTAAAATTGACACAAATGCATATAGAAGCATTCAAAATAGACAAGGAAGTAGATTTTTACCCACCCAAAAGTGAAAACCCAACCATGGCATTATCCAGAACTAGATTCATCGTATGATCCCCATCTGATAGACAATCAACAGTGATCCAATGGTGATGAATGCAAAAACACAAGCCAAGATTATCTTCATCCTCTTAACTTCATTTGGCCTGAACTTTGTTTTTGTATTGAAGTGCCATGTCAGCTTATTAACATGCTTAGTAATGTTAATGTAAACATATCATGAAATTGGACTGCTTAAAAAAGTCAGTAATAATACACTAGGAGACAAGTCGCAATTCTAGTAATATCATAATGCTTCATTCATTTGCTTTAACAGTGAGCTATAGACATCCAAGGCCGAAATGGGACATAGCCACATATAATGGCCTTCTGTGAAACTGGAGATGAATCAAACTCCTCTGTCCAAACAAGTTGCCAAGCTGTATCTTCAAACAACATAGAATGATAAGGGATACAAATGTGAATTTACAGAATGTAGAAGTGAAGATGAATAAAGGATACATGCATAAATGTGCAATGGACTGTATGGATTATACACATTGATGTGCAAGTAAATGTATGGTTCCAAACACAATCATTTCAGGGAAAGAGAATAACAACACTATAACTTCTTGATTAAATCCTTCTTTCATCCACATTTTCAAGAATGATTTGTGTGCACAATCATGGCCTATAACAACGAACTTAACAATGGAGAGAAGAAAAAAAAAATTAGAGATTTGGCTAGATGTAAAGAAGGACATATTACTCATGGAAAGCAATGCGGTGACAATTGCAGTCCCCGTCCATGCCCAAACTAGAGGTAGTAGAAACCATGGGGCTTTGGAGATCATGGAAAGCCCTAAGACATTAAGAAGTGGCAGATATTAAAAAAGACTTCCATGCTTTCACATCATCAATCTCAAACACTTTAAACAAATTTTAAGCAGAAAAAAGACTTTAGAAAGCCACAAAAACTAAATACCGATCAGCTTTGCGTTTGCAAACTAGCAAGTACATGAGACAGGGGTGTCTTTTGTAATTTATTTTGGACATGTTCCAAAACTTCTCTCTCAAAATGATGGAAAGAACAAAGAACTGAATGAAGGAAAACAACAAATGAGCAATTAAAAGTTTGTTATAGAAACCAACTCTCAGTTTCAACATTTAAGATTTGATTTGGTTCGCTAATAATTAAAGTGAACAAGTCTTTTTAATTTATATGAATTAGAAAACAAAATATTTTGCTGAGGAATGAAATTGACTAATTACAAAATAATTTTATGATTTAGTTTCCCTATAGCGACCCCGGTCTTTTCCCATTTGATTATTGTATCCGGACTTATGTTCCGTAGATTATATTATCATATTGTTGCTGTTGTTGTCTTGTAATTCTTCAGTTGTGAGTTGTGGAATATGTTGGGCAGGTTAATTGCAGGTTAGTTGGGTTTAAAAACCAATAGTTGATGTTCAGTTTTTGGCTTGGTCGCTCGAGCGAGCTTATCTTCGCTCGAGCGAGGCCTTTGTTTTTGGTCCGTCGCTCGAGCGAGCATTTCTTGGCTCGAGCGAGGATTGCGTCCAGTGCTAGACCTGAGAGCAGTGTTAGCTGGCTCGAGCGAGTTTCTCTTCGCTCGAGCGAACTGTTAGTTCTTCGCTCGAGCGAGCCTTTCTTGGCTCGAGCGAGGATTTTCTGTGTCTGGTAGCTCGAGCGACCAGGTCTTCGCTCGAGCGAGCCTATCAGGTAAAAATACGCAGCAGCGTATTTTTAAAAACAGTTTTTCAGCCCCTTTTGATCCAAAAACCCTAATTTCTGAGTTCTCTCTTTCTCTAAACACCTTCTCTCTCTAGGTTTGATCTAGTTAGGGTAGGTTTTTGCCCTAGTTGCTTTACAAATAAGATAGAGGGGAGTGAGGGCTTTCATTTAATCTGAGAAAATATTGGTTTGGAGCACTTTGAAGTTTAGGCATCATCTCCTTCTTCTTCTTTCTGAGTTATATATTCGAGGTAGGGATTTCCTACTCCATTTATACGCTTTAATCATAACTGTTAGTATTTTGGTATGTGGGGGGGTAGGTTTGGTAATTTTGGTATGTGGGGGTAGTTTGGTAATTTTGGAAGAAACCTTAGGGTTTGGTTTAGATTAATTTGTATAATTAATTTAAAGGAATAATGTGGAATTTGGTTTAATTCATAGAATTGGGAATGTTAAATTTACATTCAATGATATATTTATTTCTTGTTTAGAAATAACTGTTTTGGGCTATCGGTGGAGGATAGCCATTGATTGTTGTAGACCTTGCATGCGGCTTAGGTATAACTGGAATTGAGTCAATTGTTTGACTGTTGAGTTAATACAGAACATTTGGGTATTAATTATGTGTTGTATATGGCAATTGTGTGTTTTATTGCATATGCATTGGTGTTGGAGGAGATAGGGGATGAACTCCACGGTTTAGGGGAAGATAGGGGATGGACCTCTAAACCGGATTTATTTGGAGGAGATAGGGGATGGACTCCAGTAGCATCACTCTTATGTGTGCTTATTGATTAATAGATATATTTCTATTTATTGTGAATATGATACATCACTAAAATGTGTATCAGTTGGGAAGTATGGAAGTGAATTGATTGTGAATGATACAATACCACTATGTGTATTTGTTATGATTAGGTCTAACTTGAATTGTTATTCCTGTTGAATTGGAAGTAATGGTAATAAAAGATGAAACCCTGTTGAGTTATTTGGCCAGGTTCTGAGCCATAAGTGGAAAGTAAAATGTGCCATAGACAATGTGTCATAGGCAGTGTAGACATTCGTGTCATGAATATTGTAACTTGATTATAGTGTGTTAACCATGTATCAGATGCTAATGCTTTAGTTATTGCTTATGCTTGGTTTAGTATTTCTCTACTGGGCTGTGGCTCACCCTATATGGGAACTTTATTTTTCAGGTTCAGGTGGTTCACTCCCTCCAAGGACTTAGCTTGTGAGGAATTGAATTTGAAGACTGGTTTTATTTGTTATTTGTTTTATTTGAACATTGTAATCCTTCAAGCCTAGGGCTTTATCTGTTTTGAGTTAGAACTCAGTAAATTGTATCCAAGTGTTGGCTTGGCAAGATGTAAGCCCGTAGGGCATTTATTATGATGTTTATTTCATATTACTGATGGATGGATTTATATTATTGTTTTTATTAATAATGCATGCTTATATTATCTATTATGGGTTTATTTTTGAGGGCGTTACATTCCACTGTGAATTAGTGTTTCTAGCCTATAAATATTAGGTCTTTGCATTGTAATCGTTAACTTTGAATTATTGATATTGAGTATTAGGTTGTGGCAGTTTTTGTTTGGAAAAGTCTGGGAACCCACACATATCTATCTAGAATTTTCTGATGAAGATTAAATTTGTGTAGTGTACTGTCTACATGTAAAATAAATTTGAACCACAAGGTAATAATTATAGATAATTTTTGAACAGTTAAGTTTGGGTTTGTAATATGGTTTTGTTAGGGATGTAGCCTTGTTCTTCTTTTTCCTCGGCTTCTCTCTCTTCTCTTTTCTTAAGGTGTTCTACATGACAAGGTAGGCCAACATTGTCCCATTCGTTAGGTTTTCAGTAATGTCATTGGTTAGGAGCACCATGTGGACAATATCACTTGATTCTTTAGGTTTATTGAATAATTACACCTATTATGTTGGCACTATATTTAAGATTTGTTTAAAATGCAACAGTTTGCTCTCTTTAGTGTGATTCAATAAATTCTTCATCCGGATGTTGATAATTATCTTTCGTTTGTTTTGATCATGTTCAATATTTTAGTTCCAATGTGTTTCTGTATATTATCGGTTTTGCTTAACCTACTTATTTAGCAGTCCAACATCATTCATTTGATTTTAATATCTTGCAAATATTTAACTAGAAATCTTAGCCTCTATCTTTCCCTCGAAATCGACATCACTGGAATAAAATTGTCCATTTACCCATCATGCCATTTTTATTTTAAAATTGTCCAACTCATTTGTAATTTTTTCCACAAAAAAGAAAAAGAAAAAAGGACACCACCAATTGATTTTTCTTTGAATAAAAGCTTACTAAACTGTCCATTTTTACCCATCATGCCATTTTTGTCCAAAACCTTGTCCACCAAATACCCTATCTCCCTTATCATCCTTTAACTGAAAGTGAAAATACATCTACAGTTGTCTTAATAATCAATAAGCTTATAAGTTGCCAATTAATTTCAATACATCATGGCCTCTGCAGTAAGCTGCAACATGTCACCCCACATTCAATCCCATTGTGAACTATCTCAATAAAATTGCAGATCCACCTTTCCCAATGTAACACAAAAGGTCACTGTAGTACAACCAATTTGAAACAACTGATACCAATAACATAACTACTTTTTTCTTCAAATTTAAAAACAATGATACATGCTAACTAATTGAATACAAAAGCAACTTGAGTAATTTGTTTGAGCAAAAATAGTTCAAATTTCTCCCATTGCATATATGTCTTATTCCACGTAAGGATGGCTATCCCCCCACCCCCACATCTCTCGCCTACCTTGCCCCAATGAAGAATAGGGCAGGGGACAAGTTTTGCTTCCCCACCTTGTTCTAACCCACCCTTGCCTTGTTTATATTTACTAAATAAATATATTTATATGTATATAATAATATATACATGGGCAAATTACAAAAAAAAATATATATATATATTTAAATTTAAACCCCATTGATGTTACTTCTGTGCTACAATTTAGCCTCTCCATCCATCTCCGTTTGATTGAATTAACAAAAATCTGGGCAAAATTTTCAGATTCAAACCCACATGTTCAAGCCCTTGTAACTCACATGTTCAAGCCCTTATATCTCCCTTGTCGAAACTCCTCATTGTCGCTTCGTTAGATTCACCTTATGGCCTAATTTTTATTCCACCCCTCATACGCCTTGTTCCATCTCTTTTTACGTGTCATTGAAGCTCCGAAAGTTAGCCAAAAATAAGATTTTTCTTTCTTTTTTCCGAATTCAAACTTACATGTTCATGCCCTTATATCTTCTTCGTCGTAACTTCGTTTCGCCTCATTTTTTAGTCATTGGATTCACCGCATGACCTAGTTTTCGTTTCAATCCTTATATGCCTTATTCTACCTCTTTTTACGTGTTGTCTTAGCTTCGAAAATTGGCCAAAAATAAAATTTTTCTCTTTTTTTCTTTTGTCGCCAAATTTTGGAGCTCCGATGGCATACAAAAAGAGATAGAATAAGGCGTTATGAAGGGTGGAATGAAACTAGGACATCAGATGAATCCAACAATGCAAAAATGAGACGAAACAGAGCTACAACGAGGTGATACAAGAATTTGAACATTGTGGGTTTGAATGGGAAAAAGATGATGAGAGAATCTTATTTTTAGCAACTTTTTTTGAGCTCCGACGACACACAAAAGAGGTGGAATAAGGTGTATGAAGGGTCCAATGACGTGAAAATGAGGTGAAACAGAGTTTGATGAAGGAGATACAAAGGCTTGAACATGTGGGTTTGAATATAAAATTTTGTTTAGATTTCCCTTAGTTCAATCAGACGGAGATGACGGAGGAGGGGCTAAATTGTGACACAGAAATAACATCAGGGTTTTAATTGTTACAATTCAAATCCTCGGATTTAAATTGAAAAACACGTAAAATCCTGAGATTTTTTTTTTTTTTTAATTTTCCCTATATATATATATATATATATGTATATATTACTTAATTTTTTCATAATATGATAAATCAAAACTTAAAATATTTTACCTAGTATTCAATTTTACTCATTTATTTTTCATCTTACATATTAAGTTTTATATTATCTATCATTTTTATTAATATTTTAATTTTTAAATTATAAAATTAAGAGTTAATACCTAAAAGTCTTATTTACAAATGTTATGGTAGTTCAAGTCCTATTTAATATTTTTTGAACCAATAAGTCATATTTAATAAAATTGTGCTTGGTTACCAATTTTCCAAAACACTTTTCAGAAAATTCTACTTTCTTATTTTCCGTGTTTTTTTGTTTTTACTGAATTTTTTTAATATTTTAAACAATTTTTTTACTTTTTAAATACACCTAACATAAATACACCTAAAAAGTAAAAAAATTGTAAAAACAATCTTTTAAAAATTCACTAAATACCAAAAATACAAAAAAAAATACAAGAATTCAGTACATTTTTTGTATTTCTATGTATTTATTAATTTTTTAAAATATTTTTTCACAAATTTTTTACTTTTTAGATAACTCTAACTAAGGTGCATCTAAACAAGTAAAAAAAAATGTTTAAAATTTAAAAAATATTCACTAAAAACAAAAGAATAAAAAAACCAAAAAACTCAGTTTTCAAAAAACTTAATCCAGAAAACTCAAACCAAACACACTAGTTTTTCTAAAATTTTAAAACTAAGAACATTATCAATTTTGCATAGTAATGTTCAAGATAATTGTTTCACTAATTGATGAAAAAAGAGTATGATATTAAACGTTTTTGCCCTTCTACTTATTGGTTTAATTCAACTATTTAATAAAACTGACAACATTATTATTTTTTTTCCCAGTTTTAAAACAAGGAACATTATCAGTTTTTTTTAAAATTTTTTTAAAGCTTTTTCTTTTTAAGTTTTGCACATCAATGTTCCATCATCGTGCTCCTTTATAGACACAAAATTTCAAATTTTGCACAAAAATAAAATTTGTTTTTCAATTTTTTTTAGAAAAAATATTAGTTTTTTTTTTTTTTTTAGTTTTTTCTGTTTGAAAGTTGATGTTTTAAAGTTTTGAAAATCAAAATAAATGATAAATTTTTATATTCTTTTATAGATAACAATAAATGATGAACAATCAATATTTGAAGGGCAATTCCGATTATTAAAAACTTAATGGTTTGAAGGTCCAAAAAATCTTAGTTAAGACTTAATAGAGTATAAGTTCATAAATTAAAACTTGTGTAAATATTCCTAAAATTAACTTGCCTCCGCCCTGCCCCCGCCATCAGCCAGATTTCCATTTCAACATGTTGAGCCTGATCCATGTTTGTTGGGCTTCTTTTTTTGAGAATTTCTTTATATTAATTATGCACTGTTTTTAATATTCAAACACACAAATGAGTCAATAACTAAATAAATAAATAATAATTCTACACAAAAACACCTTTTAACCTGTTGTACGCATCATATGCAACTTCATCTTCTACAAATTTTAAAAAACAAACTGAAAACGAGTTAGATCAAAATGAAAGACACCCAGTTGCAAACTAGAACACCACTAAGGTATGTTTGAGAACCTACTTAAATTAGTCAAAACAAGTTACTAAAAAAAGTCAAAAAAAAAAAAAAATACATAAAGGTTCCTTCCCATTCTCTTTTGGTAAAAAATCAAAAATCATTCCTAAACATTTCAATTTTTTTTCACCTCATATTATATCGAGAAAACTAAAAGCATCACTTCCCAAACAAAGGCTAAGCAAACAACTAGCGGATTGGCTTCTGTGGCGTCTCCCATATATCAAACACATTCTGCTCATAGTGAAGAGCAAAAAGCCTATCACCACCAACTGAAAAATCATAGATTGAACCTCCATTGCTTCTGCCAAGCCTGGATGTCAGTACCCAATCTGGACCACAATACACCCAAATACTATGATTCATAGACAACAACAGCTGCCCATTATGAAATGCCAATTTTGGGTAACATGGTTCCTTCATCTTGAACTTCACTGTGGAGTTGTTTAAGCACCACCTCACACTCATGTCAACACTCCTCAAATCCAAGAACGCAAAATCCCCACATTCATTCACTAGGCATATAGAATTAGTCTCCTCCATAGCTATGGCATCTCTAAACTGCCACTGGCTTGTTGGATAATCATCTTCATTGTCTTCGTTTTTCGGCCAATGAGACCAGAGCTCGATCATGTTTTTAACTCTAAAATCCAACAAATTAACGAAAGAGGAGCTCTGCTTCCTAGGTGACAGAGTAGCAACCATCAAACAATTGGTACCATGTAACCATTGCAGCCTGTTTGCTTCACCAAGTGACCACCCATATTGGTCATAGTAAAACTCAATCTGCTTGCCAGTTAATTGATCCCAAACACCAATCCCATACTCCTTGTTGTTCTCACCTTTACAACTAGAAAAAATCTTGTAGTCTGAGTTAAAACTTAAAGCACCAGCAGTGTAGCTCTTCACTTGATGATCCTCATTAGTGACCTGAAACCTGTACCTGAGCTCCCCTGTTGCTGCACTGAACAGACCTATCCCACCACTGCCAGCTCTGATAACGATGGTCACTGAATCAACCCAACCCACGTCGTAAACTCTCTGGTAATCGAGATTGATTGGTGGGTGTTCTTCGAGCATCTAATCATAGACGTGTACCATACTATCATGCACTGCACAGCAGCCACCGTCAGGGCTGCCGCGGATGGCGGTGCCATCACCGGGTACTTGGCCCGTCACGGAGCGTGAAAACCAGAGTCTGTTGCCATCAAATTGGCCGCATTTGGCAGAGCGGACGTCGTCGAGGAGGCTGTAGAACAGGGCTTCTCTGTGAAGGAGTTTTTCAGGGATGTTGGAGGGGATATAGAGCTCCCCTGTTCTGAGGAGGTCGAGGATTACTGCGAAACAATCTGGGTTCCGATCGATGAAGTAATTACCATCATCATCAGCAGAATTATAGGTTTGGAGGTTCCAATTCTTGTCGAACATTTTCCCCAAGAAGGAATTATGGCCGGCTTTGGCGAGGGTGGAAGTGGTAGTTTCGAATATTTTGCCACCAACGCTGAACGTTATTATGAATTGCCATTGTTGAAACAAGAAAAAAAATTGGGCAGACCCAGGTGGGAATTTGAAAACAGGCTCGGCATTAAATTTATATTTTAGTTTGTCCTTTCAAATTCTTGTATCAAGCTTTAAGACTTAGCTTCCCCATATGAGATTCTAAATTTTGCTGTCTTTTTGAATTCCTGTTTCAAACGCTTCATCTGTGTTTCCTTATACAGTTTTCCACCAAAAGCCTTCACAATTATTGGGGAATCATTACCCCATACTATACATTGACAAGTTATGGCACAAATTGAACTTCTTCTTGATTTCGGTAAAATAAAATAAAAATAAAAGGATAAATTAGAAAATACAATTAGTGATGTGGAGGAAAAACACAGGTTGTGTTTGGTTTAGCTTTGAAATTGTAATTTTCTTTTTAGTTGTGATTTGAGTGTAGAATTTCACAGAGATGATATACTCAACGAGTTGATGGGCCCAAATCAAAACCCACAACAACCAAATAGTGTCCTCCTGTCCGATAGAGGAGCTAATTCCTTCTAAATTTTACTGTCTTTTTTTAATTCCTGTTTGAAACACTTCATCTGTGTTTCCTTATACGGTTTCTCACAAAAAGCGTTCACAATTATTGGGGAATCATCACCCCACCATATGGTATACCCATGAGAAGTTATGACACAAATTGAACTTCTTATTGATTTCGGTAAAATAAATAAAAATAAAAGGGTAAATTAGAAAATACAATTAGCCCCGATTTTTAATATAGGTTTTTGTTACTGTAGTGTTACATGCACTAATTAGTGTACTAACACTAGTTATGACATTATTATGGACCACATTTATTAATCACATTACAAATATCAAAAACCTCTTAAATTATACCACATCATCAATTGGTACACTAGTCAGTACACTAATTGATACATATAGCATTATTCTTTTTGTTATCAAGTGTCTTAGGCACTTGTTAAGAATTCATTAAATACACTTAATTACCTCCACTATCATAGAAAAGAACTATCATAGAAAAGATAAAATATAATAAATATATTTTGTTAAAGACTAAACTACCTTTTTATTTAATTCCTTCCACTAGCATATCACCTGTGTTATGTACGGATTGTGTTTACAATTATCTATATATGTGAATTGTGATTTTTAAATCTTTTTTTTTAAATTTCTTATTTTTTTCCTTTTTTATATTATATTAAAGTTTAATATTTTGATAATAATCATATGTGTTAGACTTTTCAAAGAATTAAATGTCATATTATATTAAATTTTAATATTTTGATAATAATTATATGTATTGGACTTTTCAAGAAATTTTTTTTATGCTTGTTCTTAATGCATTAAAGTGTTATTATGAGGGATAATAATCATATGTGTTAGGACTTTTCAAGGAATTCATATGTGTAGATAGATAGATATATCTTTTTATTTTTATTTTTATTTTTGTGTGGTTTCTATTCGGGTATTCCTTTTTTCAATTTATTTAAGATTGAAAATCCTAAGTGATTCGTGATTAGATCAAGATTAAAATATTCCAAATCCCAATTATTCAAAACACTCAATCTAGAATCAACAAGCACTTACGAGAGTGATTTTAGATTGTTTGTTTTTAGGAATAAACAATAATCGACACAAACGATTTTTTACGTGGAAAAAACCACAATTGAAGAACCTTCAATTGTAATCAAAAACCACGGGCGAACCGCCACTAATCAATCCACTACTGAAGGAAGAAAGATTACAAAGATAATAACAAATTACCCAACCAGTCAATTTGTCCTCGAATCTTCTGCAACTCTTTCACCCCCTTCGTCACGGGACTGACCAATTCTGAAGTTGATTCCACAACTTCACTTGTCGAATTAACGACTACGTAAAGAATCAAACGCCTTTTGAAACTCCACGTCTTGATCTTCGGAAGCCACCGAAGAGAACTCTCTTGAATGTAAAGTATCAACCTCCTTGATGTATGAATCTCAATACATAAGTTTGAACTCTCTCAAGAACATCAAGGAAAACTAACAAAAATCTCAGAAGAAAACTTCAACAAAACTCTAGAATTCTTGAATCAAATCTAGAAAAACCAGTCCCCTTAGTTTTAGGAGAAAACCATCTTCTTATAGAAAGCCAAAAAGAATCCTTGTTCTGAAAGAAACCAATCACTTGTAGAAATCCGGATTCTGAGGCTCGCTCGAGCGAAGCTTGTCTCGCTCGAGCGAGGAGCTTATCTTGCATGATTTCTACTAGTGCCTTCGCTTGAGCCACGAACTCTTCGCTCGAGCGAGGAGTAAACTCCTTCATGTTTTTGTATGGACGCAATCCTTCGCTCGAGCCACCAGATCTTCGCTCGAGCGTACATTGATCTTCGCTCGAGCCACCAATGCTTTGCTCGAGCGTACATTAACCTCTTTCAGGTTGTAAACTAGACGCAGTCCTTCGCTCAAGCGAGGACTTCTTCGCTCGAGCGAGGAAGACAAAAATGCACAGAAAATTACAACTCAATAAACAAGTTTGTTCGCGGGTTTTGACAAGATAGGACCTAACAATCTCCCCCTTTGTCAATACCCGGACAAAACTTTCTAAACAATTTCCTGAACACAAGGACTAACTAAAACAATCAACTTAAAGAACTATCTAATAAATTACAACTCAAGGAATGATCTAACAAATTACAACTCAATGATAAACAACTATGAAACCAATCTTGACATTCACCCAATCTGCACACTACAAACTTGAAAAAGATTTGTTATGCACAATCAAAAATATCAAGACAGTTGCATTTATAAACAAAAGATTAATAATGCATTGAGTTGTAAAGAAAACATCATGAGTATGCATATATCCTTGCATCAATCCTGTCAGTAATCCAAACACATGTACAAAAATACAAAAACACAACTATATCCCATATACATCAATCCCCAAAACAACACAAATCTCCCCCTTTTTGTCCGGGAGGAAAACAGAAGCAGGCATATACAGGATAAGCAAGAAACTGTCAAAAAAACAACTGTCCAAAGAGTACAACTGTCCAAAAAAAGAAATCAAAAAAGTTCAGAAAATAACCCAAAAACCAACACTAGGAAGAAGAGGGAGGATGCTGCAGCTGAAGGAGTGAGAGAATCTGTGCTAGCATAGTGTGCTGCTCATCGAGGCGAGCATCCATGAGATCAAGGCGATGAGTCATAGCCTGCTCCAAGTGCTGTAGTTGTCCACGGAAAGAGTGAGGACGATCATGAGCAGTGGCCTGTGTAGCATAGGCAGCCTCAACCTCCTCCTCCTCGGCAAGAGGATCATCATCACCTGCAGTACCTGTACCACCTGCACCGGAATGCCCGACCCCAGACACACTCCCCCTCACGTGAGCCTGACTCTGGGAGACGGTGAGTTTTGTGATGGGTTTAGTGGGATGTGCAAACTCATCGTCCTCAAAAAAGGAACACCTAGTGAAGTGAGAAAACGAGTAATCAAACAACCATAAGGAAGCCCCAAAGATTTCCTACCCTCAGAAACCCCAATCATTTTGGAAACAATCATTTCGGGAAGATCTATAGGAAGGCGGCGATGAATACAATACAAAACATAGCCTTGGTCCTGGGTAATATGAGAGGAATGGGTGGTGACATAAATGTTAGCACAAACAATGATAGCACAAACAATGAGATTAAGAAGACGAAACCGTGGGAGCAACTCATTCTGCTGGAGGAGGGCCCCAGCAGGCCAAACCCGGTCAATACCACATAACTCGGAGGCAACCCTATCAAAGTCAACACCTGTCCGGGTAAGAAAAGGAAAATGACAATCAGTAACTTCAGGAAGAGCCAGACAGACCCGAAACACATCGCCAGAGATAGCAAGGGACTTCTTCCTAACCCAAGTCTGAAAGGTACAGGCTTCTTTGTGAATAGAGTGGATGTTGCAATAAAACTCCCGGATAAGACTTAGATTTTGTGGACCTGAAAAGTGTAACACTTAATCCCCACCCAAAGAATCAAACAAGGAACGAATAGGAAGGACCTCAAAAGCATTGGGTAAAGCATTTCGCTCTAAATGGACTTTGCGAGTGGCAAATGACTCTCTATACAATTTGGCCTTTTCTTTCGACTCAAATTTGGCAGTGTTGAAAGGGGAACGAGAGACAGCCATTTTGCGACGCTTGGAAGGCTCGGCCATTACTAAACAAACCACAGAAGCATGACAAAGACAGAGGAAAAACAGAGCAAAGCAGAGCCAAGAAGCACAGACCACCCAATAACCATCCAGACCAGTAAAAAACCCCACATCCCCAATTCCAAACCAAGGAGCACAGACAAAAAAAAACATTAGTCCAAGAGCAGTAGCAGTATAAAAAATGAAAGAAGTAACATGTGCCATTTGAAAACATCAAGCAACCATTTGAAAACATCTGCCATTTTACAACAATAAATGAAGACCAGGATAGTATGAAAACAGCATGAGATGAACAATGAAAAACAGCATAAGTGGATAAAGGCATGATATGGATATGAAAAGGTAATGCCCAATTTGAAATGCCAACAAAACAACCCAATCTCAGAGCATAAAACAGTCTAGAGCAGATGATGAAATCAGCAGAGTATAAAAAAAATTCCCAAATGTTAAATCCCGAATGGGAAAAACCTAAGAAAAAAAATTTAGAGTATACAATGCAAAACCATGTACCCTAGATGCAAGAGAGACTCAAATGAGAAGAAATAACCAAAAATAACAATGGTTAACCCTAGAACAAAAACAGAGCATCGGTATAGTGAGGATAATCGAAGAGAAGAAATCAAACTTACCAATGTCGGGGAATGCACAAGAGACAACCGAAGAACCCTATAGCCAAGAGAGAACCCGCAGACGAGATCAGCAAAGGTGAGAACCAAAACCCTAGGGGAGAGAGAAAGAGGGAAAACACAAGGAGAGGAAAAAAAATGAACTCAAAAGACACCCTGCAGAAATTTAAATCACGACAGGTCGCTCGAGCGAAGACTCTCTCGCTCGAGCGAGGTCAAAAAAACGCCAGGGTTCGCTCGAGCCAGAAACACACTCTCTCAGGTCTAATGCAGAAGCAGAAGCACGCTCGAGCGAGGAACGCGTCGCTCGAGCCAAGAAGGAAAAAAAACAAAACCAATTTTTTTTTTTTTTTAAAAAAAACAAGATACTCAATATCTAGAAGAGAGACCTGTAACAAGAGTGGATGATCACATTTGGCCACAATGAGTACTAAGATGAAATAATCCGCAATTCATGAATTCTGTAAACTTGCAATGTTTAAAAATAATGACACTGGAAATCATGAGCAAAGCAGATAAAATATCATCAGTGATCACAAACTACATGAGAATGTACAACTCAAAATCCAACATGAGAGCTCACAAAATAAAGTGTGTGTGTGCAATCCATGAGAGTCCACTGAGCTAGAGTTAATCCTAGTAGTGATCGATGGCTGGACCTCCGGCAAGAGTAACTGAACATCACAGAGAAAAGTCAAACCACTAGGAATCACGGGGTATTTGTTGAGTAAATGCGGAGGCTCCCCCTCAATCAATGAGTCCTTTTTTTTTTTTTTTTTTTTTACTTTTTCTTTCTTTGGGCACACCATGGTGGCTACGCTCAAGAGTATGGAAACCAAACCAGAGAAGAATGAATATAAAGGATGGCCTGGTTGGTGCCTCTGAGGTAGCCTTTTCCTAATGCTGGACTTCAAAACTGAGGGAGAAACCGTGGAAGTGAAAACAGATGGTAGATGGTTAAGAGACTCAACATCACCCATGATATACTAGTATCGGTCAATTCCACTGTAAAAGTACAAGAAACACTGTTAGTGGTCCATAGAGAACTTTGATCACTTATGCGGAAACCCCTGCAGCAATTTATCTCAAGGATGTGTACAGAATGAGATCATGAGGTTAATGAGCATGGGCATTCAAAATGAGTATGAACACTGAACAAAGATCTTGTAAGCAGCATGAGTAGTGTACATAAAAAGTTGGATGCAAGAAAACAGATATCAATGATAATGAGATTATGGCATCCAAGCACAAATAAGGCAAAACACTTACACCTACTCAAGAACAAGTAACACTCTAGTGATCGAGCATGACACCCAAGGTCTTTCTAAGGAACTCAAACCGAGAAGATCAAGGGGTTTTGTAAAAATATCAGCTTTTTGATGCTCAGTGGTAACATGCTCAAGAACAACAAGGCCTTCTTCCACTAACTCTCGAATAAAATGATGACGAATGTCAATATGTTTGGTGCGAGAGTGTTGGACAGGATTTTTTGAAATGTTTATGGCACTTGTGTTATCACAAAAAAGAGTGAGAGTGTTCTGTTCTATCCATAATCATGAAGCATTTGCTTCATCCACAACATTTGTGCACAACAACTCCCTGCAGCAATGTACTCAGCCTCAGCAGTGGAAAGAGAAATGGCATTTTGCTTTTTACTATGCCAGAAACCAGATTATTCCCAAGGTAAAAACACCCCCCGGATGTACTTTTCCTATCATCAGCACACCCTGCCCAGTCGGCATCAGAAAAACCAGTAATTTCGCTGTAGTATCAGTGGAAAACCAAACCCCATACCCCAAGGTCCCATTAACATACTTGATGATGCGTTTTACCGCAAGAAGGTGAGACTCTTTAGGACTGGCTTGGTAACGAGCACAAACACCGACACTGAAGGAAATATCAGGACGACTGGCTGTGAGATACAAAAGACTCCCTATCATACTCCTATAAAGGGTAGGATCAACATCAATACCAGAGGAATCTTTGGAAAGGTGAAGACTGGTGCTCATGGGAGTGCGTGCATGCTTGGAAGACTCAAGACCAAACTTTGACACAAGATTTTTAGCATACTTAGACTGAGAAACAAATATGCCCGAAGGAGACTGTTTAATTTGGAGACCCAAAAAAAAACAACTCTCCCATCATGCTCATCTCAAACTCATGTGTCATGCAATCCGAAAAATATTTCACAAGATGATCAGCAGTGAACCAAACACAATATCATCAACATATATCTGAGCAACAAGAATATGAGACTTAGTATGTTTCACAAATAAGTCTTATCCACACTACCCCTTTGAAAATCATTATCAAGAAGAAAGGTAGTAAGTCTATCATACCAAGCCCGAGGGGCTTGTTTCAACCCATACAAAGCCTTGTCTAACTTGTAGACATGATTAGGACATTTAGGGTCCTCAAACCCTTTTGGTTGCTCAACATATGCCTCTTCTTTTAAGTACCCATTCAGAAAAGCACTTTTCACATCCATTTGAAACAATTTAAAGCCAAGAAAACATGCAACACCAAGCAAAATACGAATGGATTCGAGACGTGCAACTGGGGCAAACGTCTCATCATAGTCAATACCCTCACTTGTGTGTAGCCTTGAGCAACCAACCTAGCTTTATTTCTCACAACAGTACCATTCTCATCAGATTTATTTTTAAAGATCCACTTGGTACCTATCACATTCATGTCTCTAGGTCTGGGAACAAGAGTCCAAACTTTGTTACGTTCAAATTGACCTAATTCTTCATGCATAGCATTGACCCAACTATCATCTAGCAAGGCCTCTTTAAAATTCTTAGGTTCAATTAAGAAACATAACACATATGTGATACCTCATCCCGAATCTGTCTTCGGGTTTTCATTCGATCCGAAACACTTCCAATCACCTGTTGAGCTGGATGATTCAGTTTCACCCTTGCTGATGGTTTAAGTTCAGGACTTGCGGTGATAGAAGCAACAGGAGTGATGTCCCTTTGAGCACTCTTGGACTTGAACTTACCTGTGAGGATGGTGCTGTAACATTTTCTTGTGATTGAACCTCAGCTTCTCCTTGATTTTGTGGTTCAGTATCCAAGATTGGGACTCACCATTGTCATCCTCATTTGTTGTGGAGTAGGAGAACCTGTGTCATCTATAACCACATTGATAGATTCCATTAATGATGAAGTTCGCAGGTTATAGACTCGAAAAGCCCTACTGTTGGTTGAATACCCTAGAAAATACCTTCATCACTTCGGGAGTCAAATTTGCCCAAGGGCTCTCTATCTTTGAAGATGTAACACTTACTCCCAAAAGTTTTGAAGTATTTTACATTAGGTTTCAAACCCTTCCACAATTCATAAGGAGTTTGTAAAGTGCCGGGCCTTAAATACACGATTTATGACATAAACAGCAGTATTTAGGGCTTCGGCCCAAAACTTTGGAGGAAGACTCTTACTAAGGAGCATGACCCTAGCCATTTCTTGAACAACTCTGTTCTTCCTCTCAACCACTCCATTTTGTTGTGGAGTAATAGGTGCAGAAAACTCATGCTTAATTCCATGCATATCACAAAAATCCGAAAACGAACTATTTTCAAATTCACGACCATGATCAGTTCGGATTCTTATGATACGCCCAATGGAAACACCCTGTTCATTTTGGATTTTAAGGACTAAAGCCTGGAAAGCATTAAACGTATCAGATTTTTCCCTTAAAAAATTTACCCATGAGAATCGAGTAAAATCATCAACAGTTAAAAAAATGTATCTTTTACCTCCAATGCTTTCAGTGCGAGTAGGACCCATTAAATCCATGTGAACCAATTCAAGAGGACGTTTGGTTGTAAAGCTGTTCACCTTTTTATGAGGAGCACGGGTTTGCTTGCCAAGCTGACATGGTCCACACACATGGCTCAAATTCTTACCCAGTTTAGGTACTCCTCTCACAAGCTCTTTGTTGGCTATCTTAGTTAGGTCTTTGAAATTCATGTGACCTAATCTTTGATGCCACAGATCAATGTTACTTATGATGGCAGAATGACAAGTGAGATCATTAGTAGTAAGAATCCCATAGCAGTTATCAGATGTGCGAACCCCATGTAAAACAGTATTTCCCTTTTTATCCAAAATTTCACATTTATCTTTTGAAAACAATACTTCATGATGGGAATCACACATTTGACTAATGCTCAAAAGATTTGCTTTAAGGCCATCAACAAGTAAGGCATTATCTAGCTTGGGAAGACCAGCAACACTTATAGAGCCCTTACCAATGACTCTAGAAGTGCCGCCATCTCCAAAGGTAACAATTCCTCCTTCATATTTTTCAAGAGAGGTGAAGTAGGATTTGTTACCGGACATATGACGAGAGCACCCACTATCAAGATACCACATGTGTGAGTCACGTGCTTTTAGAGCAGTGTGAGCAACAAAACAAGTCAAATCATCTTTTCTAACCCAAATCTTTTTAGTCTTGGTGTTCTGCCTAGACATGTAAGGTTGTCTCCTAACCCAAAAAGTATTAGAATTTCTACCCTTTTGAGACACCTTACCAAACAGTTCAAAACAGTAAGGACGAATGTGGCCATACCTACCACAGTGATGACAAATAAAAACAGGTTTTACCTCCTTTTGTTGATCTTACCTGCTTTTGCTTGATGAAGAGAAGGATCAACCTGGTCTATCTTCAATTTTCCCTTTGCTTGAGTCTTCAAGTTATGTGAGGTAGAGGCCTGTCCCTTGTGAGCTGTCGCACCATAGCCTAGCCCTCTTTTGTCAGAACCCATTTGTTGAGACCCGAGTATGTCTTCTAGAGATCTGGAACCTTTGTTCCACATGGCAATTGTTGCTCTAGCAATACGGAGTTCTTCATCTTTCTGACTGACTTTCTCTTCCAATGCAGCTTGTGACAACTCAAGACTTTCAAGCTTTTCTTCATATGTGGAATACACCTTCAGAAGTTCATTCCTTTCAGTTTCACAGGATAGAAGTTTTCCACATAAGTCTTGCCTGTCACTTGAGATCTTGATGACATTCTGTTTTGCTGTCAAGAGTTCTCCTTTGAGCCGGACATTCTCACTCTCACATGTTTTGAGCTTGAGAGAGAGTTTGTCGTTGGTTTTAGACAAATTCAGAGATTCCTCGTACAGCTTCTCGTAAGCTTGTTGTAGTTCATCGCCATTGATCTCATCAATGTCTTCAGATGTTTCATCATCCTCTCTTTGCTCCTCATTCTCCTTGACCTCATCCACTCTAGCAACCAAGGCAGATAAGTTGCTGGATGGTGGAGGTGAATCTCTTCTTTCATGGAATTGGCTCAGAATTTCCCATGCATCTTTAGCCTTTGTGCAGTGAACAACCCGTTGCTGTTCTTCATTAGGAAATTGCTCCACGAATAGTGATCAGGGCTCTCTGATTGCCCGGATTATCTGCACTTTCTGTATCTTCTTCAATGGCTTGCCAACCTTCTGGTTCAAAGCTCTCAGAAAAGCCCTCATTCTGATTTTCCAATACAGGTAGTTAGTCCCATCAAAGGTGGGAGCATGATGCAAGTTCTGACCACGAGCTGATTCCGAAGGCTTTGGAAGAGGTTGAGAAACCGTGGCCCAAAATGCCATGAAAGCACTATCCCCATCTTCACCAGATTCAGGTTCTTCGGGTTCTTGCTCCGACCCGCTTTCATCATCCCAAGTTACGGTGTAGACTTTCTTCCGATTCTTTTTCGAAGGGCATTCAAGGGACATATGGCCAAACCCTTGACATTCATAGCACTTGACCCCTGGCCCCCTTACAATCTTCTTTTCAGTAGTTTGAGCAAATTTTGGTGGAAAAGTTTTGGGTTTGTCATTACTCTTATCTTTTGAAATAGGGGCTCTGAAATTAGGCTTCTTTTTCAAAAAATTTTAAACTGTTTTGTAAGCATAGCCGTCATCTCAGACTCTAAATCAAATTCAGTCTCCGGAGGTTTTGCAGTCTCATGAGCACTCGTGAAAGCCACTTTCTTTTTGCTTTTTCTTTGAAATTTGGTGGGCTTCATAAGTCTGCAAATTTCCAACCAATTGATCGAGCTTGAGGGTATCAACATTCTGAGCCTCCTCAATGGCTGTCACCTTTGATTGGAACCTCTCGGGAAGGGACCTCAAAATTTTTCCAACAACTTTCGCTTCCGGGATTTTTTCACCGAGAGTGAAACAGGAATTCACGATATCACTGAGTTTTGCATAGAAATCATCAAACGTCTCATCGTCGCGCATAAAAAGGGTTTCAAAGGCGGAGGTGAGACGTTGAAGTTTTGACCTTTTAACAGAGGTAGTACCTTCGTGAATTGTTTCAAGAATATCCCACGCCTCTTTTGCTATTTCACACGTGCAAATTCGACGGAATTCTTCAGGTGTGACAGAGCAGAAGAGGGAGTTGAGAGCCTTGCTGTTCCAACTCGAGTTCTGGTAATCAGTTGTGTCCCATTTATCAAGGGGTTTAGGAATATCAATGCCATTAACGGTGATTGTAGGTTCACTCCACCCAAAGATTACGCAGTGCCAAACTTTCTCATCGATGGATTTTAAAAATGCTCTCATACGAGCTTTCCAATAAGAATAGTTTGTACCGTCGTAAAGGGGGTCTATGAGTCGAGTTACCTTCACGAATAGAATCCATGATACTAGTCACACAAAATCACACTCCTATAGTTTTGATAAAACAAAGTTTTTGATAAAACAAAGAGTGACCCGCTCTGATACCAATTGAAAATCCTATGATTCGTGATTAGATCAAGATTAAAATATTCCAAATCCCAATTCAAAACACTCAATCTAAAATCAACAAGCACTTACGAGAGTGATTTTATTGTTGTTTGTTTTTAGGAATAAACAATAAATCGACACAAACGATTTTTTACGTGGAAAAAACCACAATTGAAGAACCTTCAATTGTAATCAAAAACCACGGGCGAACCGCCACTAATCAATCCACTACTGAAGAAGAAAGATTACAAAGATAATACACAAATTACCCAACCCAGTCAATTTGTCCTGAATCTTCTGTAACTCTTTCACCACGCCTTCGTCACGGAACTGATCTTCTGAAGTTGATTCCACAACTTCACTTGTCGAATTAACGACTACGTAAAGAATCAAACGCCTTTTGAAACTCTACGTTTGATCTTCGGAAGCCACCGAAGAGAACTCTCTTGAATGTAAGTATCAACCTCCTTGATGTATGAATCTCAACATAAGTTTAGAACTCTCTCAAGAACATCAAGGAAAACTATCAAAATCTCAGAAGAAACTTCAAACAAAACTCTAGAATTCTTGAATCAGATCTAGAAAAGTTTTAGTTTTAGGAGAAAACCATCTTCTTATAGAAAACCAAAAAGAATCCTTTCTGAAAAAACCAATCACTTGAAAATCCGATTCTGAGCTCGCTCGAGCGAGAGCTTATCTTGCGTGATTTCTACTAGTGCCTTCGCTCGAGCCACGAACTCTTCGCTCGAGCGAGGAATAAACTCCTTCATGTTTTTGTATGGACGCAATTCGCTCGAGCCACCAGATCTTCGCTCGAGCGTACATTGATCTTCGCTCGAGCCACCAATGCTTTGCTCGAGCGTACATTTACCTTTTCAGGTTTAACCAGACGCAGTCCTTCGCTCGAGCGAGGACTTCTTCGCTCGAGCGAGGAAGACAAAAATGCACAGAAAATTACAACTCAATCAAACAGTTTGTTCGCGGGTTTTGACAAGATAGGACCTAACCAAAGAGGGAGTTGTGGGTATCTTTTTTTTTTTTTAATTTAATTATCTGTGGTTTCCATTTGTTTTGTTTATTATTATTTTATTTATTTTATGATGTAAGTTAGATATGTGATAGACATGTGAGTTTTTATTGATTTAAAGTTTATCTAAATAAACTTTAATATTAGTTAAAGTTTTTTAGTTTTTTTTGTTATGTTATATATAATATATTAAAATAGGTAGATATCTACAACTTTAATAAAATATTCTGATTTTTTGGGGAAGAGAAAATGAATGCAAGTTTTAATATTTTTTTTTGAAAATTTGTGAGAGAGATTAGGAGGGAGAGATTAGAAATATTTTGTTATTAAAAAATAAATCAGTCAATAGTTTTTTTTAATCTATTTGTAAATTAAAAATCAATAATCTTGGAAAATTGATTAATTTGTCCCCATTAAGTGATTTAAAATTTTTGAGGATATACATAAAAAAAAAATAAAAATACACACATATGTGTAGATAGGTAGATATATCTTTTATTTTTATATTTTATTTTTATTTTTATTTTTATTTTTGTGTGGCTTCTATTCGGGTATTTTTTTTTTCAATTTATTTAAGATGGAGTTGTGGGTATCTTTTTTATTTTTATTTTTGTGTGGTTTCTATTCAGGTATTTTTTTTTCAATTTATTTAAGATGGAGTTGTGGGTATCTTTTTTTTAAATTTAATTTTCTGTGGTTTCCATTTGTTTTTAATTATTATTATTTAGGTAAGTTATGATGTAAGTTAGATATGTGATAGACGTGTGAGTTTTATTGATTTAAAGTTTATAATAAACTTTAATATTAGTTAAAGTTTTTTAGTTTTTTTTGTTATGTTATAATATATATATAAATATAGGTAGATATCTACAACTTTAATAAAAAATATTATCTGATTTTTTGGAGAAGAGAAAAAGAATGCAAGTTTTAATATTTTTATTTGAAAATTTGTGAGAGAGATTAGGGGGAGGAGATTATGAAATATTTTGTTATTAAAAAAATAAATCAGTCAATAGTTTTTTTTTAATCTATTTTGTAAATTAAAAATCAATAATTTTGGAAATTGATTAATTTGTCCATTAAGTGATTTAAAATTTTGATAGATATACATAAAAAATACATAATTATATTATTAAATCATAATTCAAATTTTGATGTTATATTTTGATAATAATCATATGTGTTAGACTTTTCAAAGAATTAAATGTCTTTTTTTTATATTATATTATATTAAAGTTTAATATTTTGATAATAATCATATGTGTTGAACATTTTAAGAAATTTTTTTATGCTTGTTTTTAATGCATTAAAGTGTTATTATGAGGGATAATAATCATATGTGTTGGGACTTTTCAAAGAATTCATATGTGTTGGATTTCAAAGAATTTTTTTATACTTGTACTTAATGCATTAAAGTGTTATTATGAGGGTAAGACTTGGGGGTTGGGAGAAGTTAAAAATGCTATGGTTTTTTTTTTTTTAAATTAAAAAATCAGAAAATTTAGATTGGGAGATTGGAGCTCCCATAAGGTTTGGGGTTAAAAATCCATTTTGCTTAATATATAGTATAGATTACAATTATCTATATATGTGAATTGCGATTTTTAAATGTCTTTTTATTTTTTATTTTTAAATGTCTTTTTTTTTCCGTTTTTTATATTATATTAAAGTTTAATATTTTGATAATAATCATATGTGTTGAATTTTTCAAGGAATTAAATGTTGTCACGCCCACTTTTTATTACTCGAAGTCATTACCAAATTCATTAATTTAATTTAATTTCAGAGATAACATGCGGAAACAAACTCATACATACAATCCATAGAAATGGATATTAATACTCTCATTCGTATGCAAAGTAAATGTTACATGACACACTTAATAAATTGCCCTTGGGCTTACATCACTTAAGGTACAAGAAGAAGGGTGTAACCCTTTTACAACAACGGCATTCCGCCAACATAATAGAGGCCCCGTGGCCAGCAAATAAGTAGATCCAAATCTTGCAGCTCAACCTGCTTAATACCTGAAAAAGATTCAACAACGGGATGAACATATAGTTCAGTAGAGATCTCAACATGATCCTCAACAATAACAACTTACAGATAGCTATGATCATGCACACTCATTCTCGTACTAGAATAGTAAGGTGACAGTTTATACAAAATATAAATATGTATGAACTTTTCTTGAAAACAACCGTTTCATTCAACGCTACAAGCGATTCATCTTTCCTTATTCCTTTCATTAATCCCCATTCCCATTCTTTCATAACACTAACAATCACTTAGGAACTAATCACTAAGCCCGATACTCCCCTCCATTTCCCATACATACGACAGACGTATCTTTTCAAAACATGTTTATCATTAAAACATTTATTCTCCTTCACACTTTCCAAAAGACAAAAAATGACATTTTTGTTTGTTTCTACTACTATCATACCTATACATGCACACGTGTGCCTCATTTGCATCGGCATGTGTGCCTCATTCGCATTGGCACGTGTGCCTCATTTGCATCGGCACGTGTGCCTCATTTGCATCATTTTCATTGGCACGTGTGCCTCATTTTCATTGGCACGTGTGCCTCATTTGCATTGGCACGTGTGCTCATTTGCATCGGCACGTGTGCCTCACTTTCATCGGCATGCGTGTCTCATTTCCATTGGCAGGTGTGCCCATTTCTTCATCGGCATGTGTGCCTCATTTCCATTGGCATGTGTGTCACATTTTCGTTGGCATGCGTGTCGTCATTTGCATTAGCACGCGTGCCTCATTTGCATTGTCTTACATTCCTTGCGACCTGCGTTGTCTTGCTTTCATTTGCATTGTCATGCATGTTGCTAACGACATTGTACCTGTTAAGTTTGTTTTCTTTTCAGGCACGATATTGTATGTACGGTTCATTTGAGGCCGGTGCAACCGGACGAGCCGCACATGTATTGTATCCTCCGCGTGAGACGTACAGAGAATTACATAATTCTCTTACATCCTTTCTGCATTGTAGTGTAGTCTGGTGTATGTTAGCTTAAAACTGTTGCATGTGTGCTTCGTTACAGCTTTCTTTGCATGATCATAAGTTAATGCTCGGCTTCTTGCATTTTCAGTTGCATTTTGTCCCTGCCTTCGGGCGCATACCTTGTTTGTCTTGCATGTTTGTCCAAGTCTTCAGCCTTGTCAAAATGGGTCGTCTCTGGGCTTTGACATTCAATCTCGTCATTGTTATGACTTTCGAGTTCTGTCAAAGAGGCAACTGTAGACACCCCATTTTTGACCGTCCTCAAGACTTGGACGTCACCGTTTGAACACTCGATGATTATCCATGTTTGTGTTCGTTTGGAGTTCCCGGAGGTCTCGGCTACGCGCCCTGCCTCAGGATCTCCGAACTCGACCGTTTTGTGTCTGGTTTTGCACCAAACACTTGTGTTTTGCCTTGGAGGGGCAGGGATCCTTGTGAGGCATCCCCACACACCACCGGCAGTGGCTAGAGGCCACCGGCTGGTTTTTGTTGCCACCGGCAATGTATGTGGCCGGTCGACACTCTTTGTTGCCAGTCGGCAGTTATTTTGTCAAAATGACATTTTTGGCCAGCCGACTACTGTTCATCTGCTTTTGCAGATATTTTAGGACAGCTGTGTGGCATTTGGTTCCCCTCCATACACGTGTATGGAGGGATGCCCTCCTTGTAAGCTTGTTGTATAAGCTTTACAAGTTGGTTGCCTATAAGAGAAGGGTCTCTTCTCTTGGCAGGGGTTAGAGAATTTTGGAGAGAAAAACACAGAGAGAAGCTCTGGTTTTAGGGTTAGGGTTCATACATATCTCCTATCTCTCTTTTTTCTCTTTGTGTTCTAGGTGTTTTAGTCCATACTATTGCACCAAACACTAGTGCTTCACCTTCCTTTGGCTACTAAGGTTCTAAGGGGCTGGTTTTGGTGTTTTTGGAGCTGGATTCAAGCCAAGGAGGGCTGTTGGAGCATCATTTGTGAAGGTGATCTACAAGGGTGAGAAACTTCCCTTTTATTCCCCATTTTTGCATTGGTTTTCTACCTATCTTAGAGCTGTTTTCGTGCTTAGTGTATAATACAAAAAAGTTCTTTTTTTTAGCCCTCTTGATTGTTTATTAAGAGTGTTTTGTGGTTTGGGTTTGTTTGACCCTCCTAAGCTTGTAAGGCTCCTTTTTGTGCTATTTTTGTGCAAGTTTCGAGACTTTGGTGTTTGGGCCTCTTCACCACTGAAATCTTGAGGGATTTCAGTGGTGGATATGGTGCCTTGAAGTCTCCAAAAGGAGAGGGCACCCCATCTCCTTGTTGTCCTTGAAAGGGACCCTTTTTGGCCTCTTGAGGGAGCATCATGTTAGAGTGTGTATTGATCATGTCTTGGCTGTTTTCCATGCTTATTATGCCATGATATAACCTTGTTGTGTGTTGGTTTTGGATAACCATGCATACTTAGCATACCTACCATGTAATGCTTGTTATTGCCTTAATATGCCTTAGGTTGTTAGCCTTTGCTCTAGCATGTTTTAGGTTTAGCCTTGTGAAGGTTTTGTGCTCATTTTGCCATGTTTTAGGTCTGTCCATAGTTGTTTGGGTCGATCTTGGCATGCGTAGTATAGCTCCTTTGTATTTGAGCTTGTATGCTTCAAGTATGTGAATGTGTAGTATGTGTTGCTTGCATCATTTTGGTGGTTTGGAACCACCCTACATGTTATTTCAGTCCCTTTGACATGCTCATATGTTTGCTTGGATGCCTCTTTGAAGCTTTGGAAGCTTGCCTTGCATGCTCCACGTTTTAGCATTTATGCATGCCTTTAAATTCAAACCATCTAGATGCTATCTAGTTGGTCTTTTGGGCTTAGTTTCATGTGTTAAAACTCTGTTTTTGGTTGCCTAAGTCTTGCCATGGTGGTTGTACTAAGTGTAGTCCATTGCCTCTTTGGTGAGCCTTGAATGCTTGGACCATTGTTGCATGTTTAGCTTGCCTTGTTGGTGTTTGGCACCATGTTTTAACATGATTTTCAGAGCTTATGTTGCATGCTAATTGTCCATGATATCCCCTTTCAAGTGTGCCTTAGAGTTGCTTATTTAATGCCTAAGTGTTGGTCCAACTTACTTGCATGTGTGTATGTATGTTTGATCCCAATTCCTGGTTTTTGGCCATGTTTTAAGCCTATTTAGAGTTGCCTAAATCATGTCTAAGTCCACCTTTTCATCAGTTTGCATTGCCTCATGTTTGCTTGTATCCTTGCATAAGTGTCTTGCCATGCCATGTTGCATCCTTAGCTTGCATGCCTAGGTTGCATTGCATCTTGCATGCATGCCTTGTTCCTTGACTTGGTGATAGGAATTGGGCCTTGGTTCGTTTGTTTGGTTTGCATTTCATTTGACATGAAAGTTGCACACTTGATTCTTTGGGCCATCATGCATGGAAATGCGTGATTGGTGGTCCGAGAATCGAGACACATGCCCCTTTGAGTCACAAACATGATAGGGGACATGATTGGTGCATACATTGCTTTGAATTGTATTGCATGCAAATTCTGTCTCTGCTGCTGTGAGTTGCAGGTTCTGCAGGCATTCTTTGCCGACCGGCAATATACATTGCCGACCGGCAGTAAATCACCAGCCGATGGATTATTTTGTGCCGGTGACCACAATTCACTGCCGGTGGTAATTCTACTCAGCCGGTGGTGATTCCCAGTATCCAGAGAGGCATCCTTGAGACTTTGGCAGTCTTCAGAGAGGCAGAGCAGGGAAAATAGAGGCAGACTATGCATGGCCGTGCACTTCCGAGCAGGACCGAGCATGCGCTGCATCTGGCTCTCCTCCCGAGGCGGTTTACTGCTTTTCCTAGTTTAATTAGTTTGTTAACTGATTAGGCAATTGTAATATTTAATTAGCTTGCGTAGCTAATTAATTTGTATTATTTTTTGGTCCTCCGAGCGAGGGCAAATCTTAATAAGTGTGGGTGAATGGTGTGCATGTCTTCCAACCCGCTTCTTTCTTCCCTTTTACTTACCTGCTTTGATGGTTAGTATTAGGGCACGTTTAATTAGCATACCTCATGCAATGCATGCGTGCATCCATTCATTTGTCTTACACGCACCGGGCTCGGCGCATCATTCTAACCGCATTTGTATTTCAATTTCCAAATTGAATATGTGTTAGTTGTAGCATTTCACATGTCATCGTAGATTAGCTGAGCCTATCCTAATCACATTTTGCTTGTGTTGCATTAGTCATTTTAACATGAAACTAGGACATGCATGTTTGCTAACTAGTTTATTGTTTTGGCACGGAGTACGATGTAAGTATTTTCGCTTTAGCATATCGCATGCGTGTGAATGTTGCCATGACAGTATGCTTACCATGTGGCTAAGTGCTTATATGAGATAAACTGCCTGATGCCTGTGGGTGAAGGTTGGATGTTTGAGTTGGAAAACTCGTTGAAATCCGTGTTTTAGCCTACTTGCGAGTAGCAAATTCAAAGCGCTTTTCAAAACAAACGGATATTGATGCTTGTTTCCAAATTAGGCAATCTAGTCTATACTTGTTTGTTGTGCGCATAACATAGTAATTCTAGGCTAATAACCGGAATAAGAACACATAACGTTTTCAAAATCGGATATCATGGTTAGTAGAGGCCGGTCTTCGGACGGGCGAAAGGGGGCTCATAGCTGACCTTCCCAATCGTACCCAAGCTCCCGAGCCAAGACAACTTTGGTAATGACGGACACGTGGCCTTCGGCACCGAGTCAGGGTTTTTAAATTTCCCATTTTAAAAATATTTAGGTGGCGACTCTGTATCTGGCAAAGCAGTCCATGTTTGGCACTTCTTTTCAAAATCTGTTTTCTCAAAACGATTTGCCAGAGTTGGACTCTTTGGTTCAGATTAAGAACCGCAACAAAACAAAAAAAGGGAGTCCGAACTATAGCCGAGGTCCCTCGCGGGCTTGTTACACTATTGTCAAATAGAATACGAGTACTACTGGTAGTATGTAAACATGTAGAACAATAGTTGTAGAGGAGCTTACTAAATGCAAGAGCATAATGTAGAGGTGCAATAGTGTAATAGTACGCTAGAGTATCGTACAAAGCCGCGGAAGAGTATGCAAGCAACGAGTTGTTGAAAGTTCACTGGTAGAAACTCCGAGCAAAGAAGACAGAGGAAGTTGACCAAGCAAGGCGTGTTGCTTGAACACGAAGGGTGTTTTATTTTGCTCCAGTGTTGGCTATGCAAGGTGATGTATGGCCATGGACATTCCAGCAGATGGTGCAGGGCATCCAATTAGGGAGTGCTAGATATCTTGGTTACACAAGTTCAAGCATAGTAGGTGAAAACATCCGAGACAAAGAAGCGTGGAAGAGATTTGTAGGAGATATGAGCAAAGGCTCTCTAAAAGAGAATCAATGAGTGGTGTGACTTGAGTTGAGGATGTAAGATTCCCTCCTCCTCTTATATCTATGTATTTTCTTAGTGTATTATCTCTACTTGCAGGGGATGCAGGCGTCTCAGTGAGGAAATGCAAACTATGTTAGATTTTGGGCGTGACAAGATTAGCAGTAGTTTTTGTTGTAGCTCACCTCACATAGGTTGAGAGAGTGATTTGTTGGATATCACCCCATGTGAGGGGTGGTATTCTTTCTCTTCTACTCATGTAAAACCAAGTTCGAGTTTGGATAAAGAAGTTAGGAATGACACAGACAGTTGTTAGAGGTGTTGGATTTGGTACAACAAATTTGGAGTGATTTACAGATAGTGTCGGCCAGCCTTCTTTTTCTTGGGTGTATAAATAGAGAAGTTGAGGAATGAACTCAGTGTGAGGGTGGAAACCATTGAGAGAGTTTAGTGTGAGTGAGTTGAGTCTCTTTCTGTGAGAGAGAGAGAGACGTGTGACTATCATGAGAGAGTGAGGCAGAGAGAGGCTTCCTCTATGTGAGAGGGAAGCCTAGTGAGAGTAGAGTGAAGATGTGGATTCCCTTATCCTTCATTGTAATCTCTTTGTAATCTCCATTTATAATAAATCTCCGATTACTTTCCTGTGGACATAGGCATTGGGTTGAATCACGTTAAATATTGTGTCTCCTTTGGGTGTGTGTGTTGTTTTTTTGCTTCGTATGATTTTTGGAACTTGGATGGATCTGAATCCCCAACACAGACGTTGTCGAGGAGGCCGTAGAACAAGGCTTCTCTGTGAAAGAGATTTTCAGGGATGTTCGAAGGGATATAGAGCTCCCTTGTTCTGAGGAGGTCGAGGAGTATTATGAAACAATCTGGGTTCCAATCAATAAACTAATCACCATCATCATTAGCAGCATAATTATGGGTTTGAAGGTTCCAAATGTTGTCAAACATGGTTGCGAAGAAGGAATTACAGCCACCGTTGGTGAGGGTGGTGGTTGTGGTCTCGAATATTTTGCCAGCAACGTTGAATTTTACTCTTTTTGTGAATTACCATTGTTGAAACAAGAAAAAAATTGGGTAGATCCAGATGGGAATGGAATTGCCATTGTTGACACAAGAAAAAAATTGGGTAGACACATATGGGATTTGAAAATAGGCTAGGCATTGAATTGATATATTTTAGTTTGTCCTTTCGAATTCTTGTATCAAGCTTGAACACTTCATTTGATTAGGTTAGTTGGCTCCTCTTCAATCCGTTATTGGACTAAAGGGTAGTGTTGGTCTATTTTGGTCTCTAATTCGGGCCAATCTCGATAATCCAAACCCTTCAATGTGTAGATCCCATCGAGTACATCAATCATGGTGATTGGATATTGATAGCCACTTGATCAGATCACATTTCTATCACAATTTATTTTGAAAATGATGCCATTGACAGAAATATGATCTAATAAAATGTTTATCGATATCCAATCAACGTGATTTTTTGTAGAGATGATATACTTGACGAGTTTTACAGATTGAATGGTTTAGATTATTAAGATGGGCTTAAATCAAAACCCACAACAACCAAGAGTGTCCTCCAGTATGATAGAGAAGCTAATTCCTTCTAAATTTTACTGTCTTTTTAAATTCCTGTTTCAAACACTTCATTGTGTTTCCTCATATGGTTTCTCACCAAAAGCGTTCACAATTATTGGGGGATCATCACCCCGCCATATAGTATACCAATGAGAAGTTATGGCACAAATTGAACTTCTTCTTGATTTCGGTAGAATAAAATAAAAATAAAAGGGTAAATTAGAAAATACAATTAGCCCCGACTTTTAAAATTGGGTTTTGTTATCAAGTGTCTTAGGCACTTGTTAAGAATTCATTAAATATACTTAATTACTCCACTATCATAGAAAAGATAAAATATAATAAATATATTTTGTTAAAGACTAAACTATCTTTTTATTATTAATTCCTTCTATTTTAAAATTATATACTTTTATAATGGAGTTTTATTTATTTATTTATTTTTATACTTTTGTTTTATCATAAAAACAAAATAAATGCCTTTATTTTTAAATAACATTTCATGGATTTTTAATTTTTTTTTAAATGTCATCTATTTTTAATCATAATTAAATTATATGGTGTAATAAAAATAAAGGATATATAATTTTTGTATTTTAAAAAAAAAATTCATGTCCTTTATTTTTATAAAAATATAAAAAAATTATATGCTCTTTATTTATTTATTTTCAAATTTTAGATTCACTTTCTTTACACGATATAATTTAATAATGATTAAAAATAGATGGCATTTTAAAATTTCTTAAAAAATCCATGAAATGTTATTTAAAAATAATGGCATTTATGTCGTTTTTATGATAAAAATGTTTAAAAAAAAAAAACTCCATTATAAAAGTGTGTAATGTTAAAATAGAAGGGATTAAATAAAAGAGTCATTTAGTCTCTAACAAAATATATTTATTTTGGTTTATCTTTTTTATGATAGTGGAGATTGTAAGTGTATTTAATGAATCCTTACCAAAATCCTTTAATATAATTACACTAATATCTTTTTAGTATAGTTACAACCAAAACTAATGTCAATATGAGTAGATACTGAAATAAATAAAGATAAATATAAATTTTAGTAAAAAATATATGATAACGTCATTTTTTTAATCCATATAACTATGAATTACTAATAAAAAATATGCCTAAGCGTTTTATAAATTAAAAGCATGAGAAAATCAGTATAATTATGTTAAAATTGTGAAATTAATTATATATTTTTTTCAATCTTAGGGGAGGTGACTGTAATTTACCCAACATAAAAAGTAAAGTAGATATTTGTTTTATGTAACGCCTTCAAAAAAGACATAATCCAACCATTCAATAAATCCATAAAACATAATAAAATATCATCTTTTCATTCATCAGTATAGCGATCCCGTTTTTCCCCTCATTGTTTAACAGTATTCTGGACTTAGGTTCCGTGGAGTTGGTTGTTGTATATGTCTTGTTGTCATCCTTTAATTCCTTATATTTGAGTTTAGGATGTGTTGGCAGGTTTGTAACAGGTTGGTTGAGTTTTGGTCTCAAGTGTTGTTGCCCAATTTTTGGTTGTCCGCTCGAGCGGTCTTTGCGCTCGAGCGGAGTCTGCACACTTTCAGTATCTGTGCGTGCAAAATTACTGCAGGTTTGTTTTTCACGCTCGAGCGGATTTCCTTACGCTTGAGCGGGTCGCTCTCGAGCGGGTGTTCATTGTCTGTAGAAGTACTGGAAGATGGTAATCTACGCTCGAGCGGGCTTTTCTTTGCGCTCGAGCGGGTATATTTTGTTTTTGTGTCTTGGCACTCGAGCGGGCCTTTTTGCGCTTGAGCGTGTCCGGTTTTTGTGCTTGACTCGAGCGTCCTATTCTCCGCTCAGTGACTAGTCGTATATCAGATGGCAGCTGGTGATTTTGAATCACTTTTCACATTTCCTTTCTCTCTCTTACTTTTCTAAACCCTCTTTTGAGAGCTCCTCTCTCTAGAATATACCTTCTCTCTAGGGATTGATCTAGCTTGAGTGATCTACTCTCTAAGTGTCTTTGCAAAGAGTGTAGAGCTTGGCTTGGGCTTCTATCAATCCGAAAATCTTGGGTTTTGGAGCATTTCGAGATTTCTTCATCATCTCCTTTGAGTTTCATCTCTTGAGGTAGGGATTCCTACTCATCTTTATGAGCTTTAACATAGATGTTGAGCTTTTTGTATAAATGGTTTGATTTGGGAAGTTAGGGTTTGAGTTGTATAATGTTGAAAAGAGGGGTTTTGTTCATTTGACTCATACATAAGTGTTTTGGGTCTGAAATAGAATTTATTGATGTTGTTGATAATATTTGGACCTTTGGGTCAATATTGAAAAAAAGAGGGAAAATGCCATGTTTGGGTATATTTGGGTCATTAGTGAAATTAATGACATTTATTATGGAAATATGAAATTGAGTTGGAAATAATGTAATTGGCTCACTATGAGATAGAATGGTGGAGTTGGAATCATTAATCACTCGCCTTGGAAATTGTTGATAATTTATCTGTTGGATGTAATTATTATCTGTTTAAAAATAATTGCTTTGGGCTATCGGTGGAGGTAGCCTTGATTGTTGTAGACAATGCATGATGATTAGGCGAACTAAAACTAATCAATTGAATATGTCATCGAATATGACAATGGGAACAATACATCGAATTTATGTATTGATTGATTATGTATATGATATGTGTTTATATACATATGTGTTTATATACATTGTGTTGTGTGGGAGGAGATAGGGGATGTACTCCACGGTTTAGGGGAAGATAGGGGATGGACTCCTAAACCGGATATTATTTGGGAGGAGATAGGAGATGGACTCCATTGATACAGCAAATATGTGTATCTATTGAAGTGTTGATACAGCAAATCTGTGTATCATTTGTGAAGTATGGAAGTGTTTTTATGTGTTATTGATACAGCAAATATGTGTATCTATTGAGGCTTATGGAAGTATTTTGATATGAGTTGTTATCTCATTTGAATTGTTGAAATGGAAGAACTATTGATACGAGATGTAATCTCATTTAAAGTATATGGCCAGGTTCTGAGCCAGGGATTATGAATTGAGAAATTGGATAAGAAATGGAAAATGGAATGAAACATGGACACACTTGTCATGTAATTAAAATGGGTTATGAATTGATTTATGTGAGTTAAACATTTATCAAATGCTAATATTTTAGTTATTGCTTATATTATGTTTAGCATATCTCTACTGGACGTTGGCTCACCCTATATGGGACATCATTTTCAGGTACATGTAGCATACCACCTCTAAGGACGTAAATTGAGAGGCTTAGTGGCTGGGACATCTTTTGTGATTACATTCATGTATTACATGTATATCAAGCCAAGGGCTTGTTTCGTGTTTTGAGTTAGTACCCTCCTTTTTATAAGTGTTGGCTTGGAAAGTTGTAAGCCCGCAGGGCATTTACTTTTGTTGTCAACATGTAGTAATTTTGTAATGAATACTCTAATGAAATGTAATTATGCTTTATTTTTTATGTCTAAGCATGTCAAGAATGTATGATTTATGGGTTTATTTTGAGGGCGTTACAATCAGTGTTTGTATTACGGTGGTATTACATGTTAGCAACAAAATGAATGCCTTACGGGCTTACAGCTTTCCAAGTCATCACTTGGTTACAACAAAAAGAGTCCTGCTCTATACATAGAAGCCCTAGGCTTGAATATACATTTAACATCAAAACGAATAACAAAAGGGAGTCTTCAACTCCAAAACCTCCCAAGCTAAGATCTTGGAGTGGCATATCACTGTACCTGAAAAATGTGTCCCAAGTAGGGTGAGCCAAAGCCCAGTAGAGATATGCTAAACAACATATGAGAATTAACTAAAACATTAGCATCTGATAAATGTTTAACACTTGTAAACCAACTTACAACCAAATCCACTACAAATCAACATTGATATCCTAATCAGTCCACTTCCCTTTATTTATCAAAATCAATTCATTTACATAGCTCATTGTTATTCAAACAATTCGAAACGAGACTACAACTCATTTATCAACACTTCAATCATAAAGCATCATTCATACACTTCCATTCACTTGCCATTTTATGGAACTACGTCCGAGGGAACTAGCACCCAACTATATATAAGATTTCGGGACTTTCACCCTGGACACTTCGGCCAACTTAATTATCAATGGAGTTCCATCCCTAACCCTCCCAAACAATGGAGTACATCCCCTATCTCCTCCCAAACAAAGATACATATACAATATATTTAAACACGTCGTCATATGCAATGACTCATCAATTCACATTTACAATAGTTTAATCACACCGTCATATTCAATGACATAATCCGATTGATTAGTTTAATTTACCTAATCATCATGCAGTTTCTATAACAAGCATGGTTATCCCTACTGATAGCCCAAGATAGATATTTCTAAACAGATAAATAAATCTATCAACAGATAATTTATCAATTTTTCCATAGGTGAGTGATTTATCAATCCAACTACACCATTTATTTACAATTTCCTCCAATCTCATGATCTCAAACCAATTTCATATTTTCACATTGTTTTCATTATTTAAACAAATAATTCATATAATTCAAATTAGGGCATTCTATTTGCACTCAAGGCCAAATTTCACCCATTATACAAAAACACCCCATTTCCAAGACCCCACATACACATGGAACCCAACAATAGGAACCCCTCTTTTATAATTTCAACTCGAACCCTAACTTCACCCAAAATTCCCAAATCACACCATTTATAAAAATGACCACATCTATGTTAAAACCCATATAGGAGAGTAGAATATCTCTACCTCAAGAAGAGAAGATGAGCCAAGCAAGAGATTAACTCCAAAGATACAAAACCAACTTCTATTTGGATGAAAATGGAGATCTTGAAAGCTCAATCTTTTTATCAAAGGAAGGAGGGTGAGGAGATCACTAGATCTAGTCAAAATGTAGAGAGAGAGAGTATTTTAGAGAGAGAGGCTCTCAACTTAGGGTTTTGGAAAGTTTTAGAGAGAGAAAGGACAGAAAAAGTGATTTAAAAAGTCACTTTTGCGATCTGATATACGCATAGTCCGCTCGAGCGAAGAGTTTGACGCTCGAGCATCAGACACATAAATTTGACCTGCTCGAGCGCAAAGACACAACAGTAAGGCACTACGCTCGAGCGCAATGAGACCCGCTTGAGCGTAGAATACACTCGCCCAGTATTTTACAGACTTCAGACAGTTGCTCGAGAGCCAGAGGGGCCGCTCGAGCCAGACTCGCTCAAGCGTAAGAAACTCCGCTCGACGTGAAAAACACTTCTGCAGTATTTTGCAGATGCACAATGTACTGAATGATTGCAAATCCCGCTCGAGCGCAAGAAGGCCCGCTCGAGCGAAAGACCAAAAGTCTAGATAACAAGGTTCTTGACCAGCAACCAACCACCCTGTTCTGAACACGCCCAAGACATTCCAAAACTCAAATTCAAAGACTGTAAGAAGAGGAAAAGTCATAAATAACAATATTAAATCACAAGACCTGAGTTCGGAACGCCATAAAAGCCGGGTCAAAAACCGGATCGCTATATTTTAAGCAAAAAACATTCTAACCATTTGGTTGCAATTTATTTAGGTTTCGTTTGGCATTCAGTTAAAAAAAGTTTATATGCATATTTTATTTTATTTTTCTTCTTAGTTATATTTTTAAATTTGTATTATTATTATTATTATTTTTTTTATTTAGTTGGTCTAGTGAAGAATAATTTAAAAAAGGTAAGAAAAAGTATGCCATGTTTGGTTTGATTTTTAAAATTTAATTTTAATTTTTTTTTTTTTGCTAAAAAACATAAAATGAATTTGTTGAAAGAGACAAAAAAATAAAAGTATGCAACATTTTTATATAATTTTATCTTTTGAGAGGCCAAAAATAATTTAAAAATTTGAAATTATATTTTTAATATTTTTTTATCAAATTAGTTTATACTTTTTCAAACAAATTTCTTAATTTTTTTTTTTTTTGAAACACAAACCAGACATGGACTTAAATTTTTTAAAAAGTTTACCAAATACAAAGAATAAAAATAAAAATAAAAAATAAAAATAAGATAAAAATAAAACAACACGACGATGACGACGACACAAAAACAACAACACAAAATCGAATTTGCCTTGGATTTTGTTTTTGTTTTTATCTTTAAAGAATTTTTTAAAATTATTTATTTATTACTTTTTTAGTTCATCTAATTGAGTAAAATTTAAAAGTGTAATTTTTTTTGAGTTTTTTCATAAAAAGTTCAATAAAGAACCAAAAAAAAAAACCATGAAAAAAACTCCCTATTTAACAATGGATTTTTTTTTTAAAAATTTTTAACATGATCTACATACCATTTGACAAAGTTGTCTTTCAATGAATTTTAAATTTCTTTTTTTTAAACTTAGTATAAAAGAATTTAACAAGTAGTTTTTTTTTTATTTTTTTTGTTTTAATTCACAGAGTGCTACATACTAGCAGGGAATAGGTCATATAACGATCCCGGTTTTCCCTCCATTGGTTATTGTATTCCGGACTCGGTTCCTTAGATGTTTTTGTTGTATATGTTTTTTTCCGTCCTTTATTCCTTGTATTTGAGTTTTAGGATGTGTTGGGCAGGTTTGTATCAGGTTGGGTGTGTTTGTAACAAATGGTTGCTGCCCAAATTTTGGTGTCTTCGCTTGAGCGAGGCTTTTGTCGCTCGAGCGAGCTTGTGTTTTAGTTCCTTCACTCGAGCCAAGGTTTCTTCGCTCGAGCGAGAGTTTGAGTGGTGTCTGTTGGCTCGAGCGAGAAGTCTTGCTCTCGAGCTTGCGTCTGCATCTAGTTTGGACCTGAAGGTTGCATTTCTTGGCTCGAGCGAGTTTTTCTTCGCTCGAGCGAGCGAGGACTATGTTTTGGGTTCTTCGCTCGAGCGAGCTTTTCTTTCGCTCGAGCGTGCTTCTGGGTTGCAGACCTGAAGCTTCGAATTGTTGGCTCGAGCGAGGCTTTTTGTGCTCGAGCGAGGTTCCTTTGTGTCTGGTCGCTCGAGCGACCACTCCTTCGCTCGAGCGAGCCTTGAATATATCAGTTGGCAGCAGCTGGTTACACTTCACTTTTTCATCATCTCTTTATTCAAACCCTAGCCCCAGCTGCTTCTCTCTCTTACATTCATCTTCTCACTACAAATCCTCTAGTTCTAGGAGTCTCATACCCTAGTTCCTTTGTAAAAAGTGTAGAGCTTGGTGTGGGCTACGTTTTGATCCGAAATCTTTGGATTTGGAGCATCTCGAGTTTTCTTCATCTTCTCCTTTGGGTCTCTTCTCTTGAGGTAGGATACCCTACTCATCTTATGAGTTTTTGACATAAATTTTAGTCATGTTAATTAGATGGTGTTGTTTTGTAATTTTGGGAAAGTTAGGGTTTTATTTGAGGTTATAAAAAAGGGGTTTTCAAATGTTAAACTCCTTGTGTATGTGAGACCTTGGAAAATGAGATTATTGTTGTTAATTGATGAAATTGAACTTTAGGGTTGATATTTGAAAAGGGGGAAAATGCCCTAATCATGTTGAATAACTAATTTGAACAATTAATTTGGGAAAATGTGAAATTGAGTTGAAAGTCATGAAATTGGGAAGTTGTGGGATTGAATGGTGTAGTTGGATTAGTTAATCACTCACTATAAAATGTTGTTATTTACTGTTTGATAAATTTATTATCTGTTTAGAGATAATCTTTGGCTATCGGTGAGGATAGTCTTGATTGTTGTAGACACTGTATGTTGATTAGGGAAAACTGAAACTATCAAATGTGTTTATTCATTGAATATGACGTTGAAAGTGCCACATTGAATATGTGCCTGGATTGATCATGTATATGATGAACTGTTTAAATACATTGCATATATATATTATTTGGGAGGAGATAGG